>JARHVA010003202.1:0-42500 GCA_037957365.1 Torreya grandis
TGCATAGTCCCTTTTACATAAGTCTATTTTAGAATTCTAAGGAATTGGAGTGTCATATGGTATTAAAAAGGGACAAGATTTGGTTTATATGGTATAAATAATATATAAAACCATATAAAACATTATTTTTTTATGATAAAAAATGGGGAGTTCCCTCTATTTTGTCTTAGATAGAGGGCACCCCCTTATGCACAAATTGACAGGCTTTAAGGAATGACAATATCCAAGTGAGTTAGAGGTTGGTCAAACATGGAAATAAGGTTTTTAAATTTGTAAAAAATATAATACAAAATTAAAATCCTTATTTATAATGATGTAAATAAACATGGATGTCTAAAATTCCAAGGTTGCAATCAGACTCATTAGGCAGGGTTTAGGCCTAAAGTTTAAATGAAAGGTTAAATTCAATTTTAGCATGATATGGGAATTCAAAAATATTTAATTATATATATATATATAGGGTCTTAAAATATATGTATGAGATATAACAATGTAGGTAAAACATCAAAAAGTTATTTGTATATGAATTTTCCCCCCTTTTAGATGACTATGCCTAAAATCTAAAAGGGGGGAAAATTCATATACAAATTTAGATTATAAATCCAATGAATTTTTGACTTTTAATAGGGTATTATAAAATGTGATAAATATTTTTAAGGTATATTAATTTCATGGGGAATCTAATTTTGTCTCAGACGTAGTATTAGGCCTATGCAAGTGGAAGGAAGAGCTCAATAGAGCAAATTTGGAAGTTTATATCTCCTTTGGTGCTTTGCATGGGAACCTAAGTTTTTTTTAGAGGTTATTATGGGTACTAAAGACCACATTAGTGTAATTTTTCTAAAATTTTAATGTCAAAACTTAATGAACAAACCTTAAGAGCAAAAATAGGCCTAAAACCCTTACAACACCCCTATAAAGACCTGATGAAGGAAATGGAGTTATAAAGATGATATAATGGCCTATTTTTATCATTAAATTTATTGTAAATTTAAGATTACTCTCTCAAGATACTCCCTATGTTTTTTCACTATACAAAATTGTATAAATAGGGTACAAAATAGGGTAATTTTGACTATTTTATGTGTTATATAGATTCTAGGAAGTTCCAAGAGATGCCAATCACTTAGAATTGAATATTAGTAATTAAGATAAATATTCATATAAATTTCATGCTTTGTAAAAACTCCTAAGTTCCTTAACCAATTTCTTCATCTAAGCGAGTTAAAACTAGCTTTGTGACCAAGCTAGGGAGAAGTACAAAAACTTCAAGTGGATGAATTTTTAAGGTGTGCCTAAGAATTCTCAGGCCATGGGAGAGTATTTAAAAGTGTAATAAACTCCATCCCATGTATTTTCATGTAATACTATAGTTCTCTCTTCTCCTCTCTCTCTCAATTTCTATAAGAACTAGCCATTTTATCCATCGTAACTTATGCTCCACCTGAGTATGTTGAAACCCTACTCATTTACATAACGTTTGATCAATAAGACTACTTATTTTTACCTCTTCATGAATTTTAAAGTTTATTTTACTTTAATTATTTATCTTTCTTAATGATATATCTTGCTTCTTTAGGATGTTGTTTCATTCTTTCATCCTATTTGTAGTTGGAAAGCTTTTTCTTATAGGGCATGTGAGGTGTTCTAGGAAGTGTCAAGGTTGAGTGAGTTAGTCTATTCACTAGTGACATTCAAGGTATCTTGTCTAATCCTCATAAACTAAGCATTCATATATAACCTCATAATGAATTATTTATGTGAGTAGATGTAGATTGGAGAAGTGTATGTTTGGTTAGTCTCTTGGTTTCCTATGTAACATGTAGTTGGTTGGAAGTCATAAACTTATTTTTTGTGTCACCTCCCTTAGGATAGTTTTATTTCAATTTAATCTCTCCCTTCCCCAAAAAATTATAGGTTTAGTAGCTTTTTAAAAGTGGTAAATTAAGGGATCTAAACCTATCTAGAGATTCACCTCATCCTTAGGTTACCCACAAGCCTAGAGGTGTTTTAATTATGACACTTAGATGAGGAGAGCTAAGACATCTCTTCAAATGGTGAAAATCCAAGTGAAAACAATATGTACTTACACATGCCTTTAACCATGATTATATCTTACACAGGCTACTTGATATGTTATACAATTGAAAAAATTTTCCTAACGCATTTGATCCATGAGATATTATGGCATGTGTATGATAGTTTCTTATCCTTTCCTTTAATTTCTTCCTTGAGTATCTTGCCTTTATATTTTATTCCTTGTTTAAGCATTTGAATATGATCTTTTCCTTGTGACAACCTATTCTTATGTATGTTTTATTTTAAATTTTCATATGTTATTGTTTGTTTTATGAAAATTTGAATATGTCATGCTTGATTTTATGGACATTTGACTAAGTCATGTCCCTTTGTTTGTGCAGCATTTGAACATGCCCCTTCTTTGCAGTCTCCTTAGACCATTGCCTTTTGAATTGATTTTTAGTGATCTTATATGTGTGTTTGGTTTCTTTTTGACCTTTAACTATTATTATATCTATGTTTCCATGATATTTATCTTGAATCTTATGCATTCAAGTAATCACATTTCTTTTATTCACCTCAATTCTATATCTACCTAGACATGTTCCTTTTATATGCTCTAAGGTTGCATTCACATAATATGCATTTGTCTTATCATTTTTAGGTGAGGTAAATACCAATTATTATCCTTACCTCACCTCAAAGTGGGATAATATTAGTGGGGTCATGTCATAGAGGAATGTATTCCACACTTGGCATAGTTTTAAGATTCAGTGGGGGCATGTTTTGGAAGCATGTTTTCCACACTTATTCACTATTCCACATATCTTTATTATATAGGGTGCATGTTTTTGAGACATTTTATTCACATTAGTACTTATATTAGTTTTTATATTTATCAATAAATACTTGGGTACATGATTTGTAACATGTTATCTACATAGTTTTTCAAATTGGCCAAAACACATAGTTATATGTTTTAGATTCACAAGTGTGGTAGAATTTTATACATTGATACCATTATTATACATAATTTTTAACACGAGACATATATAATGTTAAAATTATATACAATTTATGCCTAATATTGAAAAATAAAAATAAATTTCATATTCCAAAACTCCTTTATGGACTGTTACCACAACACATACTTTTATTTACTAATACCTAAATCAAACCTTTAGAGACTTTATTGAACTGATATATTGTGGTATTTAGTTCATTTTTTGGTATGGTATAAGTTATTAAATCACTAAATCTTTTCAATTTTTTAGGTTGGACTTAATTTTATCATCCAACCTCACTAGGTTTTAAGTATCTCTAGGTTGAGCGATTGAGCTAATCTCAATGCTAGGTATAATTTCAGCTTTCTCTAAGTTTGAGGGAATGATACTTCCCATCTCTCTCTCTCTCTCTCTCTCTCTCTCTCTCTCTCTCTCTCTCTTTCTCTCTCTAGAGAGAGAGAGGAGAGGAGGAGGAGATTGTGAGTATTTGAGTTCATTTTTGAGTATGAGTATAGAGTTATTAGAGATCACTCAGATCTTTCCAGAGATTTTTAGAGTTGAGACTTAGATTTTATCATCTAGACCTCACTAGAGACTTTATTAAAGTGATCTCTAGGTTGATGCGTATTGAGCTAATCTCAATGCTATGGTATAAGTTATTAGATCACTGCAATCTTTCCAATTTTTGAGGTTGGAATGATACTTCTTCTCATCTCAACTCTCTCTAGGTCTCTCTAAGTCTCTCTAGGCTCTCTGATCTGAGCTAATCTCAATGCTAGGTCTAATCTCTCTAGCTCTCTCTCTAATCTCTCTGAGGGAATGATACTTCTCTCATCTCTCTTCTCTCTCTCTTCTCTCTCTCCTTAGATGTATGATTTTTTAATGTTTATCTATATTTTTCTTAGTTTTAGTTTTCAAAGCCTTTTAATGATACATATTTTTCAAATAAAATTTTCAATAGTCAAGATAATTACATTGACACATAGGTGTACTCATAGAAATTTTTATTTAAATTTCAATATATTAAAATTACTTTCAACTATATATTATATGTTATAGCATGCTCTCGGATGGAAGGTCATTCACTAGTAAATCACTCAAGTTAGGAACATGTAAAGATAAGGTGTGTTATACACACCCAGGTACACATTAATTTCCTTTGAAATAGAAATTTAACTAATAGATTAAAGTGTGGTAAATGTATATTATATTTATGGATTATATAGCACCTCAATCATGTAAACTTGGAAAATAAAAACAAGTTTGTTTTTCTTAGTTCTGAAACTTTTCCCACTTATGTAAGTCTTGAATCTACTCTATATTGTGCCTTCTAGAATATCTCTTAGTTTAAATAATCTTATATTGATAACTTAATCTTTATATCTTTCCTAGAATACTTAAAATGTACTTATCTTCCACATCTATAAGTTATGAGCTTGTACCTACTTTTCTTCTCCCTAGACACTAACATCTAGGATATACACTAACATCAAACACTAATTTCTTGACCCGATGCAAGTGTCTAGTGCCCTAAATTCATGTAATTTAAAAATTAAATGTATCCTAATGGTAAAAATTAGTTATTTAATGAGAGTTACTTATATAAATGGATTGATATAAATACAAGATAAACCCCTCATTCATTCTTTACCTAAGAACATGGGTCCTAATATTCATACTAAATATCATTCAAAGATAATTAAATTGAGCAAATATTCCCTATTTTATCCTATTTCCATATAGATAATATATAAAACACATCTATAGGTTGAATTGCTAAAGGATCATCCCAAGAGCATGATTTTCGAAGTTACAAGCTATATCATATTTGTACTTTCTTTACACATATTTCATTATTCACACACAAAATAGAACATAGGGGAAAACTAAATTAGGTTTGAGGCCATATTTAGATTACTACATATGTAGGTATCACTTAGTAATATAGGAGTATTTGGGGTCAGCTCAACACTATGTGCCACTAACACATTTTTTCCCAAGGTGACCATTAAGATGAAGAACTAGGGTTTTACAAATTCATGAGGAGAAATAGTACATGACACACATTTTAATGAAAAAGAGAAAAGTAAAATAAAATACCAAAAATCATCAAAGAGGTCACATCCTTTTCCAATAGGTTTTTCTATATAAGACACTTGCATCAAACCTAGATAATAGTGTTGATGAAACTATCCTAAGATGATATTAGTGTTTAGAGATCTAAAAGCATCCAATCCAAAATCTGATGACTATTCCATAATCATCTCCCATCCTAATTTTAACCTAGTCAAGATCCAAAATTGTTTTTATATTATAACAAAATAAGTATTTTACTTCTTTTTTATTTTCATATATATCTTAGTTTTGCTTTATATATTTAGCCTATACTAAGCATATGAACTTTAGTGCATGTTTATATCTAATTTCAACACCCAATTGGCATGTTCTAAATTTTATTATCACTCTTATCCATTGTAATTTATATATACCCATTTAATAATTATATAGGTAACCCAAACCTATGTGTATACTCATTTTAGAGTTAAACACAAACATATACAGATTATCATTGCTAAATAATATACTCTTTACCACAAATAATATTTATTATAATGATTACAAGATGAAATTTTCAAGATAGTTGGATGAATATACCACACATTATCACCATCAGTCATTTCATTATAGATTCTTAGATCAAGATTCAATACAAAAACCCTAATAAGTCATATAATAAAATTATAACAATGAATGTTTAAAACTATTTTCCATTAGGCATCCAAGTTTGAATCGATCCATGAAGAATGAAGAAAAAACCCCGTGACCAATCTCCATGAGCCCCCGATTGGTGGCCCTAGACCACCCCAATCATTAGTGAGATAGGGAATTGGTTCATAAGGATATGGCTAAACAACATCAATGAATTTCCAAATATCAACACAACTTAAAAAAAAACTTGAAATAGTATTAAGAAAACACAACAAAACACTTAAACACACCTAATGATATCCCCATTGAAATGTTTTGAGTGGGAAAACTACTAGCATAATCCCCATTGAAAGTTTTTTAATTCAAACATGAAAACCTAGTTTAAATCCTTACTCAATCATAAAACCAAGTAGATGGATTCATAGAAATAACTGTATAATGAAATCGAAGGAAATATTCATAATAAAAATGTAGAAGCATTGAAATGGACTCAACTTCACAATATTATTCCCAATGTTACTCTAACTAAAAAAATTCATAAAATCAAAAATTTAATTACTTGTTATAATTAATGCAAACCCAATTACCTTCAAAAATATATGGTAAGGATTCAAAACCCAAAACCCATATGTGTCTTTATATTTCACATAGAACATGGTTTTATTGATTATCTTTATGAAAATTGACAATAATTTCCACCCCCCAAAAACTCTAAAAGTGGTGGAATGGAACCTTAACTCCATCTTTCCCACAACTCCAAGTTTTAGGTGGTGAATAAAATGGCCTATATGAATTCTTATAACCACTTAACTTAATAAACAACCTCCAAATGCATTGAGACAAGTTAGACAAACTCCCCTTTTATTTGGCAGTGAGTAGGGTTTACTCAATCCAAAGTTATAAAAATAAAAACAAAATTATAATGTTCTAATAGATTCCAAACAACATCCTTGACATACCCAACACACAACCTTAAGTCAGTGTCTATCCAACCATGCTAAATCCAAAGTCGTCAAAAATTATTACAACTAGAATATGATGCCAACATAAACCTTGACATAGTTCCTTTACCTAGGTCAATAAGGAAATCAAGTCATCAATATTAAACACAAAAACCTTAAATCAAGACAACCACTTCAAGTTCCATCAAAATAAGTTTGAATATACAAGGCTTCACCACACAGTGTCTTAGTAAGCATGTTGGTTCAAATCACCCAAAGACATCAATGAATCATAATCTTAAAACATAGAAAAAATTGTCAACTAATAAATAAAATTAAATTTGAGACCAACTAAGAGAGTGATAATGTAATGTAAATAACTATACTAGTCATTTGAATCATAAAATCATTATATATTAGTTATTTTAATAGTTCCCAAGTAGATACAAGCTCTCATTTATGATAAATATAATAATACAAAACTGATTATGTCTATAACTTAACTTTGACAATTAAATAAGACTAAAATAGAAAAATGAAATTATCAACATAAAAATTATGAAAATACTAAGATAATGAAATATTCAATTGTAACAAGCATGATGATATTTTGAAAACCCATGGCTCATGTTGTGAATGTATTAACAACCATTTCCTAATCTAGCCTAGCCCATAGGAAAACCATGAAATCACCAAAAGATAAAATCAATAGTATCAATCCAATAACTATCCAAAAAAACATAATTTCATAATAATTAAATAATCAATTTAAGTGATTAGTTCTAATATAAAATATACCAATGTTATCTGCACATATATCATAATGTGCTAATTCAATCAAGGTTTGATCCAACTAAATAAGATCATTATATTATATCAAATAAAATGAAGTTCAATATCTTAATAATCAACAAAATAAATTGAGTTCAAAAATAAGGTCATGGCATCCTTTCCCACATAAAAGGGAGCCATACTTGTGACTATACAAATAGACAAGGATAATGTTGTCTGATAAGACTAGAATCTTCCCAAGTATCATTTCTCTCACTAAGAAGGTCCTACTAGACCAATACTAGTTGTATGTCTATATTTCACAACTTAATGTTGTGATGGTATAGTATCCTCTTGGGTTACAAATATAATTTCCCCTCTTCCATAACTTGGATATTTTTCCAATAAAAAATGTGAGTGGTATTAAAAATATACTTTCCAAGGTAATAAGGAAAACATCATGAATAGTAGATAGAGAAGAAGGAAGGGCCAGTTAATATGCTACATGACTAATATTTTTAATAACATCAAAATATCCAACATGGTGTCAAGCTAACTTGGAGGATTCTCAAAATTTTATAGAACTTTTCTATGGTCTAATTCTCAAAAAAATGTTATCACCTAGATTGAACTCCCAAGGTGTCATTTTCAAGTCTATATAACCATTTTATCTATCAATTTTAGTTTTCAAATTTTGACTAATAAATTAAACATGATCATCATGATATTATTTAATATCAAGATTAATAATATACATGTTATCTAAACTCACCTAGCCAAGAGGAATTTTGCATTTACACCCATATAGAGCTTCAAAAGGATCCATTATAATCATAGAATGATAGGCGTTATTATAAGTAAATTCAGAAATATGAAGCTAATCTTCCCATTTTTAATATTGGTCCATTACATAAATTCACAACATGTTTCTCACAATTTGTTTTAACCACTCAATTTGACCATTCATTTTTGGATGGTATATAGAACTAAAATTCTAGTGGGTTCTAAAGGATGCAATTAAATTTTGCCAAAACCTTAACGTGAAAAACTTGTCTTGATCTAAACTAATTATTTATACTATGCCAAACGTCTAAATAACCTCTTTAATAAATTTTAATGCAAAAGTAGAAGCATAGTCTGTTATTTTTCTAATAATTAAATGACTTGCCTTGGTCAATTTGTCAATTATAACTAGAATGGTGTCATGTTTACTATGTCATTTTGGAAGCCCAACAATAAAATAAAATGAGATTACAAACCACTTATCCTTAAGAACTTCATGGGTATAATATACCACTAGGATGGAAATTCTCAACCTTAACTCATTATCATTTCAAACATTTTCCCACAAAGGTAGCCACATCTTATTTCATTCTAGGTTAAAAGTAGTACATTTTAATTTATGTCATCTTAGTGACACTAAGATGAGCATAATCAGGTTATTTATGCACTTATTTCAAAACTTGACTTCCCAAATGATCACTTTTAACACATAAATGATATTTTTGTACCTTAATAAATCATCATTTTCCACATAAAATTTAGCAAAACATTGTTATACATGCTCATCATCTAAAAATTCTATTACATCATGGAATTACTTACCCAAAATTTGTTTTAACACAATATTTATAATATTATAACAAATAATAAAAATAAAATAAAAGTATGTGTACCAGTTGAGTGAATTAGCAACATGATTTTCCTTGCCTTTGACATATGAAATTTCCATGTCAAAATTTATCACACTTTATATCAATCAATTTAGGTGTGCATTCATATCCCTCAAGGAAAACAAATTCTCCAAAATATAGTGATCATATTTCACCTTGAAATGTTTACCCAGTAGATAATGGTTCCATTCCTTTAATGCATAAACTATGGTATCAATCTCCATGTCATGCATAAGATAGTTATTTTCATGCTCTGTGAGATTCCATGACTCATAATCAACCACTTTTTCATATTGGATAAAAATTCCACCCAAACCTTCCTTTGAATCATCTTCCAAAACCTCAAAGTTACCATTTGGGTTTGGTACAAGAAGTATGGGTATTTTAGTTAGTAACATCTTAATCTTTTGAAACATATATTCATATATGGGTGACCAAAATAATTTATTTTCATTATGTTGCAATGAATTTATGGGGTTGGCTATGCTATAAATTTTTTTCACAAACTTATGGTAATAGCCCACTAAGCCCATAAAACTATGTACTTCATGTATGCTAGTAACTGTAGCCACTCCTGCATTATTTTTATCTTGGTAGGATCAACAAGAATAAATTATTTATAAATTATGTGCCCATAATAATGGACCCTTAATATGGAAGAGGCACATTTTAATAAATTTCCAAACAACTTATGTTGTCTTAACCTCTAAAAAAAGAGTTTTAAATGGTGTTCCTATTCATCTATATATTTAGAGTAATTCAAAATATCATGAAGGAAAACTAACACAAATTGATCTAGTAAATATTTGAAAACATTATTAATCATGTTTATAAAAGTTATAGGAACATTAGCGGGTCTAAAAGGCATCATAGTAAACTCATAGTGACCATAGCGAGTCTAAAAATTTATTGCGTGAATGTCTTCCTCCTTGATTATCAATTGATGGTAGCCTAATCTTAAATAAATCTTGGATAAGATATCAAGTCCCTTAATCAAGTAAAATAAATTTTCTATCCTTGTAAATGGAACATGATTCTTTATTGTCACTTTATTAAGCATTTTATTGTATACAAAAACTATCAAAGTTCCATAGTTATTCTTCATAAAGACAACCAAAGCATCCAGAGGAGATACACTTGGACTTATAATCCCATTTTCTTATCATTCTTATAGCTAAACCTTCAATTGTTGTAGATCAGACACATTCATTCTATATGTATCTTTAGAGGTAGGTTCATCCCCAGGCATAATATCAATTGAGAAATCAAACTCCTTTTTAGGTGGAAGCCCAAATATATTTCCTAGGAATACATCTTTAAATTCCCTTAAAAGAGGAAATTTATGGAAGGAATCTTCTTATTTATTATTTTATTTATGAATTTAGACTATATAAAGTTGGTAGCCTTTACCCACTTCCATTTTCAACTACAAGGATTAAATTAATTTTCATGCCTTTAGCCTTAAAATGCCTTGTACTTTATTGATTCTGCAAAAATAATTCATTATCACACTCTTTTACCAAATCAATATAAAATTATATGGTGACATTGTAATAAATCCATTCTAAGTATCAGGTCATATTATACTAAAGGAGATAAAAACATATTTAGTTTAGTCTTAAAAATACCCAAGTCTAGCTCAACCCCTTCCATGAACTCACATATCAATACCCTTTTTCTTATTCTAAATTCGACATACCATCTTTCCTTTTCTGACTCTAATAATTTTAACATTAAATTTATTTACTAAATTATGTGAAACAAATCTATATGTATCAACAAAATTACTTAAAATATAAATTTCAATATTAGATAATATACCTCTAGTTTCAATCAGAGCTACCTAAAAATGCTACTTAAAAATTATCATTCTATTTATCCACAAATACATATACCTGATGGTTAGCTAATTGTCCAATTTTCATCTTGGGATAGTCATTTTGATAGTGGTTATTGCCACATTCCCAACATTGAATAGTCATATCAAGTGAAATAAGAATAAAACTATCCATCGTTGTAGGCTTGTGTTGATTATTTTGGGTCTAATTTCTATTATTTGACCCAAAATTAGGTGAGTTTTGGTCTTTAAAACTTTTATTTTACCACTAAATTTTTCCAAAACCATTAGTACTTTTGGTAAATCTTCAATTTTAATCTATTTTCTTAAAATTGTTTAGTGAGCGAGACAAATTTTTAGCCTTACTCTGCAATCTATTATTTTTGAAATCTTCCCTTACCTTTTTCCTAACTTTTTCCTTATCTTCAGCCCTATGTGTGTCTATTCTTTTTGAAATCTTCCCTTGCATTTTACCTAGATTTTTCCTTATTTTTAACCCTATTGGTAGATTCAATGGTATCCACTAAATTTTTTGGATTCATTATATTGACATCATGTATAAATACTTCCTTCAAACCTAGTTTGAACATATTCATTTTAGTTTCATCATTAGGTAGGTAGTTCACATAATTAAACAAGTTTATAAATTTATTCTCATTTCTATTGAATGACATGCTATCTTTCTTTAATAACTAAAAAAATAGTGATTTTATGTACCTTTAAATTGATAATCAAGTACCTCTTATATAAATGAATTTCAAATATCTCCTAAGATAGGTTCATATGCTAATAACCTTCTAAAGTAAAAATATGATTCTACCATAGGGATGAAACACCCACCAATTGATAAGATACCACCCTTACTTTCACATTTAAAGGCATATTGTGTGGATCAAAATATTTATATGGTTCATCATCCATGCATAAACTACGTCACCAATTTCTTATCTAATTTTCTTTTATGGAGGGAATTTCTTGAGTTCTATAATAATTGGGTCAACTATTACTAATGGTAGTTCTTAAATTATAGGTTCTTCCACTAGATCATTTTACTCCCCATACATATTTTCTTGGGGAACACCCTCAACATTTTTGAGCCTTCACTCATGGGTTCAAATTTATCTTCTATGTCATTTAAGGATGTAAAAATTCCACTCAAGGCCTCTTCAAAAGTATTGCCACTAGATGGGTTAACATTAAAAGATTTGTTGTTACTACCCACATTATTATCAAGTGGAGGATTAAGCATATTACCTAAGCTATGAGCACCAAGGCCTCAACCCCAATTCCTACCTCTACCCCTAAAAGAATTAGGGTCATCTTAATTAATATTGGAAATAAATCATCCTATTGATCTTTTCCTAACCATACTAAGGATTTTACGAGTTCAAAGTTAAGTTAGTGTAAATTTAAAAATTTATCCCCAAATTTGCCTATGGATTTTAAACCTAGGCTTTAATACCAATGTAATGAAACCAAATTTTTTTAAAACAAAAGCACAACTATAAAATTTGATGAAATGCTATCAAAAAAATCAAAAGGAGGGTTATTTAAATACAAATCCTTTATAAATAGGTAATATTGAACCTAACGTATAAGAAAATATTCAACCCCCTACAATATATTAATTTAAAGATGTATAATGGTACTCTCTTACTCTTATAAATTCAAACCCAAATACATATTCATGTAATTCATCTTTTCTCATATGACTGAATAAATAATACTCACTCCTAAATATCTCATATTTGGTATAAGTGTATAGAACAACCAAAACTAATAGAAAGGAATATTAGTAAGATTCCCTCCTAAAATCAACATGATTTAATTAGTTTCCAATGTTGAATAACAATAATCTACTTAAAAATATTACTTCCAAAAGTGTAAGGTAGACATATAAATATTCATTATAAATTAAAGCTTAACTTAAGAATAATATTGATCTTATAAACCATTTACATCCAAAACATTATCTAATAAATGTAATCCACAACAAATATTTACATAAGAATTCAAATACCACATTAACATCCACTCAATGCTACAAGATTAAATTTCTTGCATTAGACATTGGGGCCACCTCACTTCCCAATGGATTCCCTGAACAATATCAATCCCATGAAGCCATCTTACATAAATCATTATATTCATTATCTCTTTATTTTAGACATTAAGATATTTTTAGTAGGATACCACTAAAGGGTAAACATGCTTATTAATCCATTAATTCATAATAACCAACTTACTATAAGCCTTATTTATAAAAATGATGTTCTCCTTAACTTTTGATATATCACATGGATATAATGCAGTTTGATGGGAATAGAGACCATCAACTTATCCACTAAATGACTTTACATATAAAAAATATTCAAATAAAATTATAATATGCATAGTTTAAGGACTACATTAACCTCAAAACACTTAAAACTTAAATGCCTCCGAGTGTCAACATACAACATTATTTTATACCTAAGAAATATAATCATCACCAATATGATTACTCTTCATTATAGAAATAACGTTACTACTAATTTTAATAAAATTCAGTATCCATCAAGATGAAAATTAAATTTTACTAGTCCACTACCTAAGAAATATGAGTGGAACCTAAAGGTTTTCTGCATCATGATAATTCTTTTCACAAATTAATTTCATTGGCTTCTCAATATAACTATGAAATAGGTAAATAGTTACAAGAGTAAATCATCTAAATAACCATTTAATCTAAGATTAAAATCCACAACTAAGAAAAAACATTTTTTCCCTATTTAATCAACTATTTCAAAGAAATAGGATTATCAATATCTTTATAATATTTAGATATCTTCTATAATTTTTTAAATTAATAAAAAAATCACCTTACTACTTATATGTATTGTATTTTAATCAATTAAGTAATTGGAAGTTTAAACACACCAATCATTTATACAATAAAATAAATCAAGTAACTTGTATTAAACAAAAGAATGTTTACACCAACTACCCATAAGAGTTTTAATCATCCAACTATTCATTACAGGTTTGAATCCAATTATTTTAAGATACATATTGAGGTCAACATACCCCACACTTTTGAAAAATGGGGACCCATGTGTCAAATTGTGAAAATTTGTACCTTAAAATTGAAAATTCACTTGATCAGAGTTTCATTGATGTGTTTACACATTATTTGTATTTTAAAGATCATCCATAGCTTGACTTAGTTGGCTTATTTTCTCTTGTCTCTAGTTTTATCTTATCTATTTTTTATAAGGTTTGTTTTTTATGTTTCAATTTGCAGGTTTAATGGAACCCTCCTTGAATGAACTATGCCTAAAATTTATAGTTTCATCTCAACTTGGGATTTTACTATATTTTGGTCTATATAAATTAAAATTAAATTTATGTCCAAGCATCATGAAACCCTTAGTTAAGAAACCCTAGATTAATCCCTTTGAATCAAATTCAATATTGGCAAGAATAAATTACATAGAAACACTTTAAAAATGCTATGGACTTAGTATAATTTTTAAACTAAGTCTTGGTCATGTTTTTAAGCACAACCTAATCTTAGTCTAAAAATTATATGTTTGGTCCCTTTACATCCCAATCCCCTTATTCCCTTTTATTTTAAGAATTATCTAATTTTATTGTCTGCAAGATCCTTTTTTTATGTTCCTAGCTTGGTCTAAAGTAACACATGGCCCCTTTTCCTATAAACTCAAGCTAAAATCTTAGTCCCAAAGTATTACTCATGTTTATTAATATAAATAATACCTTAGTCCTAAGACTTTATCCTGATTTCCATATGTCTCAAGTCATATCTTAAACACTGTGTTCCTTTGTAGGATCAATGATCCATGTTTACTTAGGCAAAGTTAATTGAAAAATGTGAGATGATCCCTATAATTCAAATAATTTAATCCATGGAACCAATCTCACTCGACCCCATGGATCAAGATCAATAATGCACATTCACTTAGATCACAAAGATCCAACAACGTGAGATCGAAATGGGTCCCCACCTTTGTATAACTTAGACTTAACCTAAGTTTTTACCCTAAGGTTCTAATTTTATTTATTAATACAATAAAACCTTAGGATAAAATATTATGTTATGAATTTATTATTCAAAGGGTCCCTTTTGTCATGTTTCAAGCTTAGGCTTTATGATTACCTAACACAAGGTCATTTTTATCATATTTATAACTTTACTTAAAGACCTTAGACTAAAATTTATTTATATTTATTCATATTAATAAAAACATTAGTCCAAGACTTTGTTATAAATTATATATTCCTAAGTTTACTTAATCTCTTTTGTTTACAGGGACCCAATCATGTTAAACTACCTAGATTATGATCAATGACTCACATTTGATTAGAAAAACTTAATCCAATGGAGAGAGATCAAAGTTAAAAAGCCTATCCATGGACCCAAATTTAAGCATTGATTATCTTTCCAAAGATCTATGGTACACATTCAAATGTACAAATCGAGATCAATATAGTGTAGCAAGTTAAGACTATTCAATGGATTTATGAGTTAATGTGAGACTACCACATGGCAAAATTGCATTAATTAACAAGGTTGATAAGGTGTAGAGCTCAAAAGTTCCATGGGACTAACAATTGGCATAACCTTAGAGCCTAGTACTCATTAAAACCTAAGCACATTTTAAATATCAATAATATGTCTTGATTCATACTTGTATGATCCAATGGTGTGAGATAAAAGTATAATTTTCAAAGGGCATAAAAGTAATAAGTAGTTTCTAAGTGGCACATGTGAAAAAAGAATGAACAAGGAAATGATAAATGGTAAGCTTGTAAAATAGTCCCAAAGACATGTTTTAAATTTATGGTTGCATGCTTTCAAATACATTCATGTGGATGTCAAATGATGGTCATGAGGATGTCAATTTTAAGATATAAAAGATCTTTGATGACACATTTAAAATTGATGGTCACATGCCCATCAAAGATGTTCACATGAATGTCAAATGATAGTCACAAAGACATTCATTTTAAGTTAGCTACTTAGATCAAAATTTAAAAGTAAAGGTCATTATTTGAACATTAATGTGAAATTATACCATAAAAATGCCACATAGATTCCATGATGATGCCATATAGATAAGAAATGACAAAACTAAAGATTTTGTGGGATCAGAAAGGTAAAAGTATAAATACAATGATCCAAATGAAATCTAAGGCATAAGCTCATTTAAGTGCAAATAGCTTTGAATATTAAATCTCTAAAAGGACTTGAAAAAGAACCCTGACATCTAAAAAATCCTTAATTTGATAAAAAAATTCATCACAATTGAGTTTGAGAGATCAAATCATCATCTAGGCGAGTGAAATTAAGTCTAAGATCAAACTGTAGACCACTAATGATAAATTTGAAAAAAATCACAATAATGGTAGCTATAAAAAAAGCTAGATAAGGTGTAGAGCTCTATTTGACCTAAGACACAAGGGAAAATATCTAAAGAAATGGAATTTGATGCAGTAGCTTTAAACATGGGAGACAACAATTAGTATAAGATTTTAGGGATGATTGAGGATATTCCTACCATCACCAAATAAGATGGGAAGAATGCATCAGTCAAGAGGAGATATTATGACTTGGTTTACATTCAAATGACAAACCTTCATTGTGTTATGGTAAACCAGAGTTATTTCACTACATATATTTTCTCTCACCTATTTTTAAATATTACAAGATTGAAAAGGGCATGTTTGTCAATGAACATATTAAAAAAAGTATAGATTATATTTCTCCCATTTATTTTGTGAACTACTATAATTTTTCCAATCCCCAATTAGATATAACCATAATCAATGCGTGGTCTAAGAATAATGACCTAAAAATTATCCTCACCCCATGGCTATACTCTAGAATCAAGTATTTTTTGTCTTAATAACAACATCTCTATTAGCCAATTCTAACCTAGGATCAGAATAATTATGAATTTAATGAATAGGCTATGTGGGAATCCCACCACCACTTATGTTGATAGAATCTGGGTGCCCTTGGTATATTTTATGGTTGAGAAGGAATTCACCCCTCCCATTGGAAAGGTTGTTATCACATGTTTCTGTAGGCATATTTTTGTAGTCAAGGAAAGGACTAAGAACCAATTCTACATGATGTTTTACCTATTATATGCCCTCTTTTCCACTACCAATATCCTTAACTTTAGAGGATGATCACTTGAGGGGACATAGACAATATCTCACTTATACTCAAATTTGTACATATTCAAGGATAGGGACCACATGTATTTCATCTATGACTATGTCTATCCATCTTTGATAGAGGACATAACTGGAAACCCAATTGTAATAATTAGTAATTTGGTCAAAAGGTCAATTAAATCCATTGGTGACATGTGGTTTTATGTAGATTGCACAATCATAAAAATTGAGGAGATCCAATACACCCCACTTAGGCTACAAATCCATGTGACAGATAAGTTATCTAAGCAAGAGGTAGAATACTAGATATGTAATGGAATAGATGGTGTGTGTAAAAGCAAGAAGAAAGGACCACTACATACCATACCCATGACCATTGGTAGGAATATACTTTAGTAATGGGATAATATTGAGGCTACTTCTAGACACAAAGCCTCTTTTAAAATATAACATGATGAACTAAGATAGTGGGATCCACAAGGAAGGGTAATGGGGTATTTGAAATAAAAAATGATAAATGTAACATATGAACATCTAAGTGGTGTCTATGAAATCCTTTAACGAGGTTTTGGCAAGATTAAAAAAGCAAAACATCAACCTAGAGGCCATATTAATGATAGATCATAAAGGGAATGATAATATATGGTAACTCAGTCCAAGGTAGTATCATTTGTTATGGGGTTAATCCTATTGACCTCCTCTCACATAGCCATAATCATAAACATAGATCTAAAATTTTGGGTCATAAACTGAATAGAGATGTGAAGAAAGGAGACCTAATGAGGTTGCATCATCTTCATCCCAGCCTAAAAAACTAAGGTCACCAATTTAATTCATTAATGTAGTAGCATTGGATCCTTGTGAAATAGTATAAGATGCACTAAAAATGTTATCTAGTTCTTATCAATCAGATGATGAACATGTCCAAGTACATCAATATTAGGCTAAGGAAGCAAAAAATGAGAAGGGGAAAAAAGTGACAATGGATTTAGTCCTTATTATCACACACACCCCAAAGAGAAAAGTTGAGATAGCATTGGTCCCATTAGGTTGAAAGAATCCCAAGTTGACCTTCACTCATCCTTTTATTGAGGTCAACATTTTTATTGAGGATTATTCAATTCATGGCCCAACCATTCATGAATGGTTTATATATGGAAAATTGTAGAATATCCCTACCATACACCACCCTTGGACCATAACAAATTTGATTAATATATCTATAAATGATGAGATTAAGATATGGATTTTGTCTTTATAAAATGAAGAAGAAAAAATGATATCTACCTTGTGGGAGTCAAGTGGTGCACAAATGGAAACCCTAATTAAAAATATAACTCAATCATTAGTAGCTGTTCAATTCAATCCAGAGACTGCTAGTTTGGAAAGGGTGATTGAAAATATATCCATGGTTAGTGGGGAAGAATTTACCTTCTCAAAGATAGAGCCATTCACAAGTGTAACCCATGTTGAAGGCCAAAAGCTAAGAGAAGATATGATATTTGAAGAAAAGATAATTGATGTAGCCCAAGCCCAATCTCAGTAGTTATAAATGATGATCAAGGGCCTCTTGTAAAAAAAAAAGAATCTGAAGGAATTTATTGTCTTATCAATCCATGAAGATAGATTTAGGAATTTTGAGGACACCATGACTAACCTATTCAAATCTTTAAAGTTAGTTAGAAATAGGTAGGGAGAAATGGAGAATAAAATAATGAAGGATATAGGCCAAGTTGTCCAATGGTAGGCTTCAAGATATCAAGTGAAAGACTTGATTAAGGCCTTGACCAAGAACCTAGTCCTTGTCATTAGGACTATCAGTTTAGTATATTTGAATATGGCTATGGCCATATTGGTAGACAATATTATATCCCTAACCAACTAGTCCAAATAAATGGAGGACCTAGCTGAAGACTTCAAAGAATAGGAAGGTAGAATATTTCATATCTTGGATAGTTTGATTAAAGAACCCATAGCCCTCATCTCATTGAGTATTATAACTGATGAAGATTTCAAGCATAAGACCTTTCAGTTTATGTAGGATGTGAGAAGCCAAGGGCAAGGACAAACATCATAAAATAACAAGAGGATCATGGGCCTACTTCTATCATTTGAAGAGAAAATGGGAGATGATATGGAAATCAAACAAGCAATAGAGAAACTTGAGAAGGACCTAGAAGATCATGGAAAGTAGATCTTCCTAAAGCCTAAAGTTGACCTCTAGTTCATTAATTAGGAACACTATAGGTTGAAGATTCTTTAGCAAAAATAGGGTACTACATTAACATAGGGACCTCAATTTAGTTACAAATATTCCTTTTGTATAACTTTTTAATATTTTTAAAGTAGAATATTCTTTTTTGTAAAGTGATGTACAACATGTAAATTGTTTCAATTCACTTTCAAATATGCTACATATGATTGGTTTTTCAACCTACCTAGGAATTAAATTACTTTTTGGAATGAATTTAATAATATTTTAATCGATTAATTTGGAAAAATTATTAGTCCATACACCCTTTACCAATAGTTCATTATAGTTAAGAGGGATTTTAGTGAGACCATAAGATCACTTAATGCTAGGTTACAAAATATGTTTAGCAGGACCATGGCCCCATATAAAAATGATATGGATTTAGCTTTGGATATTTACAAGGATGCCTTACACCTCATAACCTCTATGTTCTTGAAAATATCTACAAATGTCATCAATACATTAGCATTGGCTTATGATGAAGCTATGATCATTAATGACAAAATATAATCCCAAGGTCAGATGGAATACTCCACCCCTAATGCCAATCAAAATATACCTACACTGAATCAACCTCTAGTTTAGAACTAATTACTATTGAGTCATCCATATCCTAGCTAAAACCTACGGTTCTTAAATAACACTACTAGTGGGCTTCATCCATAAAATTAGGGAACTCTAATACCCACAACTAGTAATAATGATCTAATTCACAATCTTGATACACTAAAAATTTCAAATTAATTGATATTAGAAATGGTCCAAAAATTGAGCACTAACTTTCTTTAGTTGTAAAAACAAGTAAGAAATATAGGGGAGGGATCTAATTGAAACTATACTTCTCAAAGGTTTAATAGGCCTCCAAATAGTTTTTATGATAACATAATGCATCATCTAAAAACATACAAATCATTTTCTATGATATACATTCAGCTAATCATTGAAATGTTTTTGAAACATCTCAAAGTGAAAGGGACACAACTAAAAATTTTATTAACCAAGACAATGTTGTAGGAATATATGGATTTGTAAGGACATCCCAAGGTTTTATGATAGAGTATTTTGATTTTCCATTTGAAGAAGAAAGTAAAACTAAAGATAATCTAAAAGAATGAATAGATCTTCAAGATGATTAGTCTCATGAACAAGATTAGATGCAAGTTGACCTCTTTTCATAATATATTTATGACGATAATTCATATGAGGAAATTATTAGAATAGAGGATACTATTAAAGAATATGATCATGGGCAGAAATTACACCAAGATTTCTTGAAAGAAGGTTAAGTGTTCCAAGAGAGAAATGATATCCTGAAAATCCAAAACTAGATGAGTTGGGACACAATTAGGTAGAAGAGTTACCTTTCTTCATCGAAGATGAGCTATGTGAAACATATTAGGAGATGTCATATGACTTCATCAAAAGGTCAGGAGTATAGGACCAACATGTTTTTGATGATGAGATTCCATATGAACTACATTCATTGGATTAGGATGAAAAAGCCTTTTGGGATTACTTCAAATATTTTAATGCAAAGATTGATAGTTCATTTCCACCTTATAAATAACCTAATAAAGACATCAGTTTAAGGATATTGTCCAAGCTACCATTATTGATTGAAGATGATATAAGCCACTGTATGTCTATGAATGAAGTATAAATAACACTCATATTACAAAATATAAGAATTTGGGAGGAAGATGATTGGGTCTTAGATTTATATCTTTGATCCATGCATCTGAGAATGTTGATAGGAGTCTAAACTACATTATTTAGAACACACAAGCATGCAAATGCTCCCATCCACAAGGAAAGGCAACTGAATAAAATAAAACATGCTTCAAGGACCTATTTTAGGCTGGATAAATTTCCATTTGACCCTAGAGGTAAGTAATTTATGTAGTTAGTATAGGGCTTAGTTTAGTTTCTTTCATGTTCTTTATTTCATGATTTTTTCTTTTTGAACCCTTGTTTGTATAGTGTGCCTATTTATATTTGTTTGTTTTCTCTTGATTTATTCCTTTCTTTTAAATAAGTATTTTTGGATAATTCATAGCTCTAAGTTAACCTGACTATTTAGGAACTCCACAAGTTCAAGAAGGTAGGTATGAACCTTAAGAAAGTGTTGACTATGGATTTGAAATTGGAGCTTAATTTTATAATTTTGAGAAACTAGTAAGGATGAGTGTATGGGTTAACTATTCCATAAGATTTTTAACATTGTTTTGATCTAAAATTAGTTCTAAGAAGGATTGAACATGTGGGATGAAATCTTGAATCATTAGGACACAATCATGTTTTCACTTAATAAATATCCCTACTTGGGACAAAGGTTGTAGCCATAGGTGATTTTCTAAAGATAAAAAATTTGACCAAATCCCTAAACATGGCTAACCTAGTTCCCAAAATTTTCTAAAATGCCAAAAATAGTCTAAAAATATAAAAATAACAACTTATTTCAAAATTAAAATCTTTCCAAGCAAAATTAATTCAGGTAATCTGCACCAGGGCTATGGATGCATGGTTGATAATGTAACAAGATAATGAGTGGAGCTAAAGGAATCTCTATTGGGGATATGTACACTTGGTTGGTAGTAGAGAAATGCCTAAGACTTCCATAAGCCAAATCATGGTTCTTAATAGATATCCAAATACACTGTAAGTCAATGTTGATGGTTAAAGGCATGTAATCTAGAAGTTATTTTCTAAATCCCATGGGAAATAGTAAGCGGAATCAAAGAACACACATAACATGTCTATGTCTTGATGTTTAATCCCAATTCAGTATGGGCAAGGATCATTTCAACCATGAAATGATCTAAATAATGGTACTTGATCAAGTGGGATAAGTAGGCAAATTATTTGTCTGAACTAGAGTCTCTAAATTCTAACATATTGTTATTCCCCCAAAAGTTACCCTTTGTTAAGGTCAACATACACCTATTTCTAAAAAATGGGGACCCATTTGTTAAATTATGAAAATTTGTACCTTAAAATTAAAAATTCACTTAATCAGAATGTCATTAACATGTTTGCACATTATTTATATTTTGAATATCATCCACACCTTGACTTTGTTGTTTTATTTTCTCTTGGATCTAGTTTGACCTTTTTTAAGTTTACTAATGTTTTCTCTTCATGTTTTAAGTTGTAGGTTTAATGGAACCCTCCTTTAATGAACTATGCCTCAATTTTATAGTTTAATCCCAACTTGGGCTTTTACTACTTTTTGGTCTATAAAAATTCAAATTAAATTCATGTCTAAGAATCATGAAACCCTTAGTCAAGAAACCATAGCTTAAGCTCTTTTAATCAAATTTAAAATTGGTGGGAATAAACTATGTGGGAAAACTTTAAAAATGCTATGGAATTAGTATAATTTTTATACTAAGACTTGGTCATGTTTTTAAACACAAACTAACCTTAGTCTAAACATTATATGTTTGGTCCCTTTATGTCTTGATCCCCTTATTCTCTTTTATCTTAAGCATGGTCTAATTTTATTGTTTGTAGGATTATTTTATTATGTTCCTAGTTTGGTCTAAAGTAACACATGGCCCCTTTTGATATAAAATCAAGCTAAAATATTAGTCCTAAAGTCTTATTTATGTTTATTAATATAAAAAAGACCTTAGTCCTAAGACTTTATCCTAAGTTCCATATGTCTCTAAGTCCTAACTTAAACACCATCTTCCTTTATAGAATTAATGACCCAGGTTTACTCAGGTGAAGTTAATTAGATGGTATGAGATGAGTCCAATAATTCTAAGATTTTAATCCACATGACCAATCTCGATCAACCCCATGGATTGATATTGATGATCCACATTCACTCAGATTACCAGGATCAAATGGTGCAAGATCAAAATGGGTCCCCATATTTGTATGACTTAGAATTAACCTAAGTTTTTACCCTAAGGTTTTAATTATATTTATTATTATGATAAAACCTTAGGATAAAAATCTTATGTTATGAATTTATTATTCAAAGGGTCCCTTTTGTCATTTTTCAATCTTAATATTTATGCTTACCTAATATATGGTCCATTTTATCATATTTATATATTATTTTAAAGATCGTAGACTAAAATCTATTCATATTTATTCAAACAAATAAAAACATTAGTCTAAGACTTTGGTAAGACTTTGGTCTAAATTCTATATTCTTGGGCTTAATCTATTTTTTATAGGAGCCAATCACATTTGATTACCTGTATCATGATCAATGACTCACATTTTATTGGACAAAGTTATCCAATAGAGCATGATTGAAGTTGGAAAGTTGAGCCATGTACTCCAATTTAAACATTGAGCATCTCGCCTAAGATCTATGGTACACATTCAAGCATACAAATCTAGATCAATAGAGCATATCAAGTCAAGACTATTCAATGGATATCTAAGTTAATGTGAGACTTATACATGGTGAAATTTCATTAACTATTAGTGATGACAAGGTCCAAAGATGAGAAGGCACATGGGACCACCAAGTGGCACACCATTGGATCCTAGTACTAATTAAATCTTGAGAACCTTTTAAAGATCAACAGTCCATGTTGATTCATACCTACATGATCCAATGGTGCACAATCATTTTAGACTTTTCAAAGGGCAAAAAAGAACCAAGTAATCACCAAGTGGCACACACATAAAAAAAATAATGAACCAGGAAGTGACAAATGGTAAGTTTGGCAAATAGTCCTAAAGACATGTTTAAAATTGATGGTCACACACCGATAAAAGATATTCATATGGATGTCAAATAATGGTCATGAACACATTAATTTTAAGAGAGTAAAGAGCCTTGATGAGATTTTTAAAATTAATTGTCATGCACCTATCAAAGATGTTCACATGGACATCAAATAATGGTTATGAGGATGTCAATTTTAAGATAGTTGCTTTGATCCAAATTCAAAATCAATGGTCATTATTTAAACATTAATGAACAATTCTACCATGAAAATGCCACAATGATGCCACATAGATAGAAAATAACAAAACTAAATATTTTTTGGGCTTAGAAAGGAAAAATTATAAATATAAGGATCCAAATGAAATCTAAGACACAAGCTCACTTATGTGAAAATATCTACCACCATTAAAGCTCTGAAAGGACCTAAAAAAGAACCCTAACATCTATAAAATCCCTAATTTAATATAGAATTCATCACAATCAAGTTCAAGAAATCAAATCATCATATGATCAAGTGTAATTGAGTCTAAAATCAAATTGTAGACCACTAGTGATCAATTTGAAAAAACTCATAACCATGTTAGCCAAAAATTAAGAAAAAAATGTGTAGAGCTCTATTTAACCTCATACATAGAGGGGAGAATCTTCAAAAACATAGAATTTTTTACAGTAGCTTTAAAAATATGAGATAATAGCTGGTCTAAGATTTTATGGATGATTCAGGAGATACCTACCATCATCAAGGAAGATGATAAGAATGCATCAATTGAGAGGAGGAACTATGACCTAGTTTTTGTTAAAATGACAAACCTTGATCATGATACAACAAAACTAGAGGTACTTCACTACATAGATGTTCTCTCCCCTATTTTAAAAGATTTCAAGATTGAAAAGGGCATGATAGTAAATAAACATACTCACAAAAGTATATATTATATTTTTCCCATTACTTTTGAGAACAACTATAATTTTCCCAAGCCCCAAATAGATATACCCACAATTAAAGAATGGTCTAAGAAGAATGACATAAAAATTATCCTGACTATATGGCTATACTCTATAAATCAATTCATATCTAATCTTAATAATGACATCCCTATTAGCCAATTCTAACCTAGGATTAGACTAATTATGACTTTAATGAATAGGCTATGTGGGAATCCCACTATGACTTATGTTGATAGAATCTAGGTGCCCTTAGTATATTTTATGGTTGATAAGGAACTCACCCCTCCCATTGGCAAGGTTGTTAACACATGTTTTTGTAGGTAGATTTTTGTAGTCAATAAAAGGACTAAGAACCAATTATATATGATGCCCTATCTATTAGATGCCTTCCTTTCCACTACTAAGATACATAACTTTAGAGGATGGTCACCTAAGGGGACAAAGATAATATTCAAATTCTACTCAAATTTTAACATATTCAAGTACAAGGACAACATTCATTTCATCTATGACTATGTCTATCCATCATTGACTAAGGCCATAACTAGAAACCCAATAGAAAATGTTAGTCATTTGATTAAAAGGTCAATTTAACCCATCAGTGACATTGTTTTATCTAGATTGCACAATCATCAAAATTGAGGGGATCTAATGCACCCCACTTAGGCTACTTGTCCATGAGCCAAACAATTTAGTTGAGAAATAGGTATCATACCATATATGCACTTGTATAGATGGTGTGTGTAAAATCAAGAGGAAATGACTACTGTATACCTTACCCATGACCATTGGTAGGATTATATTTTATTAATGGGATAATATTGAGGATGATTATAGACACAAAGCCTCTTTCAAACTATAACATGACAAACTAAGATAGTGGAATCCCCAAGGAATGGTAGTGGGGCACTTGAAATAAAAAATGATAAGTATGACATATGAACATCTTCATGGTGTCTATGACTGAATGTACACAAAATGCATCATCCTTCACTAAGGTCTTGTCAAGATTAAAAAAACACAACATCAACCTAGAGACCATATTGAAGAGAGATCATGAAGGGAATGATGATATATGTCAAATCAATTAAGGTATTTGTATTTGATAGGGGTCAATATTATAGACCTCCCCTCACATATCCATAATCACAAAATATATCCAAAAGTTTGGGGCATAAATGAACATAGACCTAAAGAAAGGAGACCTAGTGAGGTGGCATCATCTACAACCTAACTTGATAAACTAGGGTCACCAAATAAATTCATTAATGTAGTAGCATTAGATCTTGGTGAAACAATAGAAGATGCACTATCAATTTTATCTAGTGCTTATCAATCATATGAGGAACATGTCCAAGTAGAGGAAACTAAGGATAAAGAAGAAAAAGAAGAAAAGGGGAAGGAAGTGATGATGGATTCAGTCCCTATTACTGTACCTACCCCAAATAGGAAAGCTAAGTTAGCATTGGTACCTTAGGTGGAAAGAAGCCCAAGTTGACCTTCACTCATCATTTGAGTGAGGTCAGCCTTTTTAGTGAAGATAATCTAATTCATGGCCCAACTATTCTTGAATGGTTTATAAATGGAAAATTTTAGAAGATACCTACCATACACTACCCTTGGGTCATAACAAAGTCTATTAATATAATTTTGCATGATGAGCTTAAGATATGGATTGTGGAATTGTAAAAGGAATAATAATAAAGGATGGTTACCCTAGGGGAGTTAAGTGGCACACAAATGGAAACCCAAGCTCCAAAGATAACTCAATCATCAGTAGGGGTTTAATTCAATCTAGAGACTACTAGTTTAGAAAGGGCGATTAAAAATAAATCCATGGTCAATGTGGAAGAATTCACCCTCCAAAATATATATCCATTCATAGTTATAACCCTTGTTGAAGGCCAAAATCTAGGATAAGATAGGATATTCAAATAAAATATCCTTGATGTATCCTAGGCCCAATTTCAATAGTTGTAAACCATGATCAAGGGCCTCTTACAACAAAATAATAATCTGAAGGAAGTTATTTTCTTATCATTCCATGAAGATAGATTTAGGAAGTTTGAGGATGCCATGACTGACCTATTCAATTCTTTGAAGTCAATTAAAACCGAGAAAGGAGTAATGGAGAAGCAAATCACTAAGGCTACAGGCCATGTTGGCTAATGGTAGGCTTTAAGATATCAAGTGAAATACTTGATCAAGGCCTTAACCAAGAACATATTCCCTAACTTTAGGACTATCAGCTTAGAACATTCGAATATGGCTATGGCCATATTGGTAGATAAGTTGGAATCCCTAAATAATTGGTGTAAATGAATAGAGGACCAGACCAAGGAATTTAAATAATAAGAAGGTGAAATTTTACATATCTTGGATAGTTTGATTAAGGAACCAATATCCCTCAACTCATTGATTAGTATAACTAATGAAGAGTTGAAGCACATGACCTTTCAATTTATAAAGGACATAAGAATCCAAGGGCAAGACCAAACATCAAATGATAATAAGAGGATCATGGGCCTACTTCTATCATTTGAAGAGAAAATGGGAGATTTTAGGGACATCAAGCAAGTAATATAGAAACTTGAGAAGGACCTCAAGGACTTAAAAGATCATGGAAATGAGCTCTTCCTAAAGCATGGTGTTGAGCTTTAGTTCATCAATGAGAAAAACTATAAGACCTCAAGTTAGTTAAGAATATTCCTTTTGTATAACTTTATAATATTTTGAAAATAGAATATTCTTTTTTGTAAAGGCATTGCAACTTATAAGAACATTGCCTATAGGTTAGTCCACTTGGAAAAGTTTAGTATATTCTATAACTTTTGTAGAAATAATAATTGTCCTTACACTTGTACACTTGTAATTAGATATGATTGACCTAATTACTTCCTTGCATTATATAAAAGGAGTATTGTCATATGTAAAAAGGAGGGAGTTCTGAAAACCAAAATCACTTTGTAAACTTTTGAGCAAATAATACAAGTGAGGAATTCTAAAAATATTGTCCATATTTATGTGTCATTTTTTATTATGGCTTCTCTCTCATGTATTGGTTTTGATTACCATATTTTTATGGTTCTTATGAATTCTTGGTGTGTAATTTGAATGTAGAGCTGTTAACTTGTGATAATACTATGTTGACTAGAAGTCTTTAGGTTTATTTCATTTTCCTACTCTTCTTTCATTTGGGCTAATGTTGTTTGCCTAAAAGTTAAATCTTTAAATTGAACCTAATTCTTATTTTCATTATTTATACCTTCTTTAGAAGTTTTATTTATGTGTAATATGATTTGAGTTCATGGTACTTCATGTTATACATTGGCTAAGTACATGCCTAGATGATATTTAAACTTTGTCATAGTATTTGGAATGAAGATTAGCAACATCTCTTTTCTACCCTACCCTTATTTTTGATATTTTTAACCAATTCATTTTAGTTTAGCTTTTCATTGTAAATATTCATCTTATATTAGTTATTATATTAGTTCTTGATCATAATTCACTATTCTTAGCATAGATACTTCATATTTTGCATAAGATCTACTATTTGGCTATGGTGGATCCCAACCACCAAAATAGTCAATTAATATACCTCTATTCCATAAAATATAATAATATTATCACAAACTACAACTCATGTGCTAATTTCGTAGAATTCTAAAATGAGAAGTGTTCATTAAACACTTAGGCACCTGTGATACACATTTAGACATCAACAATACAAGGGATATAAGACAAAAATTTCATACACCATAAAAACATTTTTGAGTTATATTATAACCTAATAAAACCCCATTAAAATATCATCCCACAACTAGTTAAATATGAATACGACACATCTCAGGCATATGTAATAGTTAGGTACAACACGAATATAACATAAATTCATAAACCACAATGTAATAATTTATAATTAATCCTTATATTCATTTAGATACCAAATTAATTAATGTATAAATATGTTATTAAACTAAAATATACAAAGACATTCTAAATTCTTACTACTTTTCAATAAAATCTTTAATCACAAACATAATTTTTTTGTTTATATCCCCATCGAAAATAATATATTACACTCAGTAATTGAATATCATAATATGTCGCATAATATTTGACATTTTAAAATGTATATCTTAGATATAAACACTTAAAATTGACATGAAACATAATCAAATTCATTACCTTATAATTTAGCCAATGAGTCACTATACTACTCCAATATTCAAATTGATTATGAAAACATACAATTAATACACAATCATTAGATCTGACTAGGTAAGATTGCTTATAAAAAATATCCTAAGTCATCACCTTAGAGTCTGTAAATATGAAATGAGAAGTAATGCATTTTTAATTTGTAAATAACAAAAAATGAATCCACTCTTTAATAGGGTGTACATATGTTCTGATTCCATAATTAGAAATGTTTGAAGTCTCATATACTTATGAACATAAAAACTAGTGAGAATAAATCCAAAGACATTTTACACAATCAAGATAATATTACATATATGTATGTAATAAAATACAATATATTATTTCAATGATAAAAATTCTCTAATAATATCAGAATGATTGATGCATTGGTCAAACATATACAAATTATCATTGCTACAGAATATACTCTTTACTACAATCACTATTATCAACATAGTTCAATGAATATACCACACATTATCACCATGGGTCATTTCATTAAGGCTACCAAAGTAATATTAAATTAAAAAACCCTAATAATTAATAAAATAAACTAAAATAATGTGTGTTCAAAATTATTTTTCCATCAAGCATCTGAGTTTGAATCCATCCATGAAGAGTGAAGCAAAACCCACCCAAACATTCACCATGAGCCCCTCATTGGTGGCCCTAGATCACCCCAGCCATCAATGAGATGGGTAACCATCTCACAAGGATATGTACATATAACATCAATGAGTTTCCAAAGATCAACATACTTCAAATAAAAACTTGACAGAATATTAAGAGAGCACACAAAAATACTTAAACACACCAAGTGCTTTCCATATCAAAATGCCACTATAATATAGTGGTATTTTGAGTGGGAAAACAATAGGTGAAAACTCCATTGTAGGTTTTTTAATTCAAAAATGAAAACCTAGATCATATCCTTACTCAGTCATAACATCAAGTACACATAGTCACAAAATAACCATATAATGACATTGAATGCTATATTCATAACAAAAATGTATAATCATTGAAATAGACTTGATTTCACCATATATTTCCTAATGTCACTAAAACTAAAAACATTCCATAAAATCATAAATTTATGTATCTTCTATAAGTAATGTAGACCATGTTACCTTTAAAAATCCATAGTAATGAGCCCAAACCTAAAACTCATGTGTGTCTCTCTTTTTCACACAACACATAATTTTCTTGATACTTTCTATGTAAATTAATAGTAACATCCAACCATAAAACTATGGAAGTGGTGTAATGTAACCTTAAATCCATATTTCCAATGTTTCCAAGTTTCAAATGGAAAATAAAATGGCTTCCATGAATGTTTAAAGCCACTCAACTAGATAAATAACCTTGAAATGCATCGAGACAAAGCAAACAAACTCCCCTTCTATTTGGAGGTAAGTAGGATTTACTCAGTCCATAATTATATGAAGAAAAACACAAAGAGGATATTCCTATAGCTTCCTAAAAACATCCTTAACATACTCAACACATAACCCTAAATCAACATCAAGCTAACCATGCCAAAGACAAATTCATCAAAAATAATTACAACTAGAATATGACCTTGCCAAAATAAATCTCAACATAATTCCTTTTTCTAGATCATGAACTCAAGGCATTAATATTAAACACAAAAAAATTAAAGAAATAAAACCACTTCAAGATTCATCAAAGTAATTTTGGCTATGCAAGGCTTCATAGAAAAGTTTCCTAGTAAGAATTCTAGTTCAATTCACATAAAGACATCAAAGAAGTATAACCATAAAACATATAAAAATGGTCAACCAATAAATCAAAATAAATTTGAGGCTAATTAATAGAGTGATACTACAATCAAAATAACTAGACTAGTCATTTTAATCATCAAATCATGAAATATGAGTTATTCCAATAGTTCTCAAGTAGTTAAAATCTATCCTTTTTGAGAAGCCTAATAATTAAAAAATGATTATGTTCATAACTTGAATCTATCAATCAAATAATATTAATATAAAAAATTAAATTATCAACATATTTATCAGGAAAAGACTAAGATAATAAATTAATCAACTATGACAAGCATGATGATATTTCATAAACACATGGCTCATGTCATAAATGTATTAAAAACCATATCATAACCTTTTTTTTAATCTATATTATGATATGGCCTATCCCATAGGAAAACCCCACAATCACCAATATATTAAATTAGTAGTATCCATTTGATAATTATACAAATAGACATAATGTCATAGATATTACATAATCAATTTGAATATAACATATATAAAATTTATATCCACATATATCATAATGTGTTAAGTCAATCAAGGATTGATCCAACTAAATGTGATCATAACAACATACCAAATAAAAAATATCCAATATATTAATAATCAACAAAATAAACTAAGTTTAAAAATGAAATTGTGACAATGTGTAGGGGACTAGCTCTTCATGGACAAACATGCATCAGTCAAAATCATAATCAACAAATATTTCCTACATAGGGATTTGAAAAATAATATTTATGTCATTAATACTCAATGTATTTTATCATGTTCTTATACATGTGATCCACTATTTTTCTAAGAAGAATGTGCATAATTTATATTATAATTATTTTACCTAGCTTATCACTCCAAAACATACAAATAATTATGTAGTCAAGAAACCACCAAAGTGATGGTTATAAAATATGTACCTTTCATGATCAAAATTGGACCTTCATGTATTTTAGTGATTGTGAGGATGGAAATAGATCAAGTGATGGTTTCAACATTGTAATCCTAAGAAGTGATTTTTTTAACTATGTTAAAACTAATACCCTCTTTTAGCATAAGGGGAATGGTGAGATACCAATAATAATAACTCCATATCAAGTGTGTATAATGTGACTTAAATAATCTCAAAATTAAATCTAAAGAAATATATTTGACTTTTTTTCTAGTTTAAACCTTTAATATTTTTTTGTGTCTTCTCTCTATTTTCATTCCTTTCAAAATGCTTGACATTACCTAGTATATATAAAATGATCTAGGACAATTTATGTGAATTATCAAACTTTAAAATTGAAAAAAGAGGGATTAAAGGTGTACACTCAATGATAGTGGACATAAGAGCACACCAGCACAAAAAGACTATAAAAATGCTTAGTACATGTCTCATCTACATGGACCTTCACTTCATTCAGATCTAAAATAGAGATAAAATGGGTTATATTTTAAATGTAAATTATTATAACATATGATAAATAATCCAATGATGCTAAGAAATATGTTTTTATAACTGTTACATAGTGATTTTTAGGCTTGAGGTATAAATAACGACCTTAATGAGACCATGATAGATCAAGAAACAAGATAATATGTTTAAGTCTATTAAATATGATAAATTGGGCATGAGACACTAAAAATAATGCTATTGTAAAAAATATTTGTTTATATAGTGGTGTATTATTGATCCAGTGGTATAATTAATTAATGATGAGAGGATGAATTTTTTTATTATCTCAAACATATAAAAAACCTAGCCATATGGTCTAATCTCATGACATATTACACAAACCTTTGGCCCAATAATTACTAGTTCACCCATTGGATTCATAATTTCAAGTGGCTAATTTTTAAAAATAGAATATAAATGAGATCCATATCAGCATATCAATTCTTTCTTTGCATCTTATATTAATTATTAACATGATCAATTATTTATTACCAAGTTATTTCCCAGGGAGCCAATGGCCTAATCAGATGAGAGCCATACATGTCACACTAATCATTTATATTAAGTTTTTCCATATTAATGAAGTAAATATAATTCATGGCATAACATATCAGATACCTATTAAACCTTAGATAACACATGTAACCATATATTATACCCCAAAAGGATTGAATCATTTTCTTTTATGTGATCCTTGTGTCTATTGCATCAATATACTATATGGTACCTTTATAAATGAGACTAAGATATTACCATCTAGTGTAGGATATCAAACCTAGTCATCCATGTAAGAGGATTGATTTAAAACATACAACATTTATTATAACACAAAAAATTCCCACAAACTCCATATAGTCTCCTCAATCCCTCTATGCACATATTCCTAATAGGGTTGATAAAAATTATCTCACATCTCATGAATATTTTTAAGATGCACTAAGTGAGATATAAAATGATTATAGTTAGGGACTCAAATAAATAAACCAAATTATTGGTTAGCCCTACTAGCCCATAGACTAAGATTCATAGTGTTGTCCCCCAAAAATATCAGTCAGTTTTTGGACAACATTTGAACTATTTTGAGCTATTTTGGCCCCATAGGCCAAAGTTATCTCTTCCCTTCCAAAGAATTGTTATGTGCATTCAAATTCTCCATTTTTAAAGCTTTTCAAAAAAATACAGAATCTGCAAGCCCATTTCTATGGACTCTACAAGGCATATCTACAGACTCTGCCAGTTCTATGGACACAAATCTACAAACTCCCCCAGTTTTATGAACTTGTTTTTATGAACTCTGTAGGGTGGAACTATGGACTTCATAGATGATTTATATATAATCTACCAACTATATTTCTATGGACTCTTTCAAATTTAGAGAAAACTATAGACTTGGTTTCTACAGACTTTGTAGGCAGACTCAAATCTACAGACTCTCAAGACCTCAAAACTATAGACTCTGCAAGCCAATTTCTCACTTCTAAGAACTCCCCCAGATTTATGAACTCATTTCTATGGACTCTATAGGTTGGTTTCTAAAGACTCTGTAAGAAATAAATAGGTTCAACACTTAGTCATTTTTTCAATCAGAAAGTTCAAATGAGTCTTCCAAGAGCCCGAAAGACAAGTGCCCTTGCGGAGGGAACTTGGAAACCAAAGTGGATCATTGAAAAAATTTGAAAGGTGATTTTGGAGCTCAAACAACCCTTACAAAGGGTAGGTGGGGAGCAAGTGGACCGATTCAAATGCTGAGCAAGCAAGGGAATTCCTTCAGAAAATTTCTTGTGGCAAAGTTGTAAAGGAACAATTCCTTTGGACAAAAAGTCTGATGGAATTCCTTCAGACTTTTGTCTAAAGGAAATAAGCCCGATGGAAAGCAAAAGTCTACCGAAGAAAAATAAAGACCTAGAAGGAAGGAAAGGAATAATTCCTTCAAACTTTTGTCTGAAGGAAAAGCCCAAAGGATAAAACCTGCCAAGGAGAAAGAAGCCTGAAGGCCATCTGAAGACCGCCCAAAGGGTATGTGCCCTTGTGAGGGGATCTCATCAAGAAAAAGGGACCTTTCTCAAGACCCAAAAGGGTAGGTCCCCTTCAAAATAGATCAAACAAGAAAGCCAAAGGAATTGCCAAGGAATATGATAGGCCCATAGACATCAAAGTTAAACACCATGAACTAGTTGTTGGGATCTAGATGTCCGGTGAAATCCCCATAGCTGTCAAATTTAGGGAAACAAACTAGTCATTGGTTTCCTAATGATGATAGGCTAGAAGATGTCAAATTCATGAAAATGAAATAGCTGTTGATATTTGAAATATAGAACGTAGACCCAAATGCAAAAGGCCAAAATGCCAAAGGCAAAAATCATTGATGGAAGAGTGTAAGGAGCCAACAAGACCGAAAGAGATATTTTGAGAGCTCATATTGTATATATAAGGATGAAATATAGTAAGGAAAGGGGGAATGATGGAGAAAGATGAGAAATATCCATGCATATGATATGATTCTATAAGGTAAAGTACCCCACCAAGTGGACATTAGAAGAGCATAAACATTCAATGGTGTGGCCCATTTTTCTGCATCAAGTAAAGCAAACATTTGCATGCACATCAAGAAATACATCAGGTGGCCCATATTAAAGACTGATGCTAAATTCCACCATAGCCCATGGATATAATTTAAAATGCATTAAATGCATTGAATGCATTGTAACACATTTTTGTGAAACAAAGTGCCCAAGTCTTTCTTGAAGCACTATATATTGGACTCTCTCTTATTGTTTTAGGGATCTCTCTCTATCATCAGAAACAAAACTCTACCCAAATTGATAGGCATTACTGAGAGTTTGAGCTTAGATTATTGATCATATTTAGTTATTTGAATAAGAAAACAAGTGACTTTCTAGACTTTGTGATGGAACAACTTGGTTGTTGGGGAAATTTTTCTTATGTCTATTTCATTAATACATTTTTTATCCTGAAGCTAGTTGTAGAGAGACTTTGTCCTGCTATAATAGACTTTAGTTTGTCTATTTTTATATTCCTATGTAAAGGATCTAGGGATGACTTTGTGCCCTCATTATCCTTCATATTTTTTTTTGTGTAAAGGACTTTGGGATGACTTTGTGCCCTCATTGTCCTTCGTATTTCACTATTTGGTAGTTGAGGTGGAGACTTTGTGCCTCATTTCATCCTATTGTGTTACTGCGCCCTATTACAGTTACTTGTCATCACCCAAAAGATTCCTTTTGTTTTTTGAACAACACTTATGAAAGAAGAGGAGTGGCTTCTATCATGTCATTAGGATTTCTCCTTTGATTTGTGAACATCATCTCTAAAAAAGAGAGATGGATGGTTTATCCTACCCCTGAGTATTATTTTCTACTTACATATATAGTATATATCTCTTTCATATTTATAGGGAACCTCCCCTTGATGAGAGGAGAGATTTGTCCCCTTTTGATGTAGTAAACCTGCACATCTGGCTGACTAATTTCCCTATGCTATGGTTGAAGAACCTATTTTTCTCATCAGTTAGCTGATTGACAAATATTCACCCAATAGTTTTTGGCAACTCCACTAGGGATGAACATGAAATCTGAAGCCTTAAGTTTTAGATTGAAACAGTCCCTACCCTTATCCTTTATAGACTCTAGAAACTCCATTCTATGTCTTACCCATTATCATTATAGCCTTACCATCTCCTTCCACCTCCATGCCAGTTAGGGAAGAATGCGCAGTTTGAAGCCTTAAACTTCAAGCTAAAGCAGGGCTAGTTCTTTTCCATTTTTATTTTTACACTCTAGTAGATCCATGTTATATGCGAAGCCAAAGGGATAAAGGTATTTTTGACCATGTATTTGAGTTGGTACAACAAAGTAATTTTGATCTATTTCCTTCACCATCTCATCTCTAATGAACGAGGAGCTTTCCTCCTACTAAAGTTAAGTCTCCATTATCGAGCAAAGACTCCATTTTTTCTATTAATAAAGCTTTGTCAATACTTACCCCTCTAAGATTTCTTATCCCACCTTTCCATAGTCATAAAATGGTAGTTCAAGGCCCTTGGGGTAGCTCTTTTGGTCCACTCAATTTAATTCCACCTCTACATGAACTTCCATGCAGCTCAAGAAAGAATTTCCCCAAATTCTATGGTGATGGGAAAGTTCATCCTGATGAACATATTGCAGCCTTTAGCATAGCCTATAGCATAATAAGAGTGGAATTTGAGGATGTGGAAATCAGGCTTTTCATGGAAACACTACAAGGTGTTACTGCAGACTAGTTCTACCATCTGCAGGCTAGGTCATTGACTGACTGGGATACACTTAAAGCTAAAGTTGAAGCCAAGTTCAAGCCTATAAAAGATACACATGCTTTGCTATCCAAACTCACACAGATGAAGAAAGAACCTCATGAGCCTATGAGGGATTTCATTTCTAAGTTTGACAAACTTAGGAATTGGATTCCTATCATTGCTCAGCCTACACCTGAAATCTCAAGTGCTTCTTCATCAACTCTTAGCTACCTAAAGTGAGTTTTTTACTGAGATGTGCTGGCCAAATAGACCTTGCTGTAGCTCAAGATTTGGCTATTGAGGTATAATATGACCTTATCTTGGCAAGAAAGATAAGGAGAGACCCAAACAAAGGTAAATCTTCTTCATCTTCTGAATACTCACCTACAGGGACCATGGATTAAATGGTGTAAAATCTGGCAAATGAACTGCTAGCCTTGAAAAGACAAATGGCCTAAGCTATGTCTACTCCTCCTAACTGGGACATGCCAAGGAGCACATTTCAAAACCAGTCATATCAAAGCAATGCTGCTAGGAATCAAGGGCAACCAAATCATCTTCCTCCTCCATAGTGGAACCTTGCCCTTGAAGCACCTCCAACCAACTCAACAATTGGATATCTAGAAACTTCACATGATTTATCTTTCCAACCTAAGTTTGATCAATAAAATAATGTTGATCTCTTCATGGAGGACCAAGAAGAATCAACTGGCGACTCCAACATTGGTTTCCTAAATTATCAAGATGAACCCAAAAGTGAAGGTAAAGTAGATGAGGGATCATATGCTATGTTCACTTGGTCCAAGAATTAGTCAACCCAACAAGCTGATAAAGAAAGAATAGAGGAGTAACTTCAACTAGAAATTTCAATTGCTAAGTGGGGAATCACTCTACCTTTCCAGCCAAAGGACCCAATGATTTCAGGAAAGGTAAGTGCCTTAAATATCCTGACACCTTCTACTTCAAATTCATAGGCCAGTCCTCCCCCTCCTAAAAACCAAAAGGATTAAATCCTATCCTCTCTTCCTAGTCCATTTCATTCATTTGACATAATTGACCATGTCAAGAAAACCAAAATTCAAATGACTAAATTTGAATTCCTACAAGCCAACTCTGAGCAGTTGGACAGGTTGGTAGAATGTGTGAAGAATAAAGTTGTCCCTATAGGACAAGAGATTAAAAAGGTAACTCATGATCCCCTAAGGAACATGCCTATCCCAAATAATCTTGTCATTTCTCCTCCTACTGCCCCTAGGAAGATAGAGCCTTTTTATGTTTCCCTATTAATAAATGGTCACAAATTGAGCAACTACATCATTGATTCTAGTGCATCTGACAACGTCATGCCCACCAAAGTGGTAGAATCCCTTGGTCTTACACTGACCAAGACATTTAAGAGATGCTTCTCCATGGAGAATAAACAAGTCCCACTATTGGAATAAATCAAGGACACTCAGTTTGTGTTTGCATCATTCTTGGAAAAGAGAATCAAGATGATAGTCCTGGTGGCCGACATCCTAGCCTCATACGACATTCTACTGGGATGAAATTTTTGCAAGGATGTGGGAGGGTAACTAAGCATGGACCTATTTGAGGCAAGGATCCCTATCAAAAGCATAATGAAGAGATTACTCCTTGGAAAGGAGGTAAAATACGTGGTCACCCAAACATTGGCCCTTACAGCTCAAATTATGTTAGAGTCTTCAAGCAGGGGTAATTAATTATTGACCACAGAGGGTGTTCATGTTTTTGTAGATGAAAGTCCTATATGTGGCAATCTAAAAATTGATTCAAACAAGACATCATAAGAATTGGTAGGGTGTATTATAGATAAAAAAGCATCTTCCACTTCTAATGTAGAGAAATCTGATAGAAGATCAGTTTTTGATGATGTTTGGATCCTGGAATTTGATGGTAGCAATTCTTATAATAATACTAGAGTTGGGACTGTGTTGATATCTCCTTAAGGAGATATTTTTCCTTCATGCAAGTTATAGTTTAACAACACCAACAACACAGCAGAATGTGAATCTTTGTTGCTCAGATTCAAGGATGCTCAAGACCAAGATGTCAAACTCCTTCACACCAAAGGAGATGCTGAACTTATGATTTGTCAAGAGTCTAAGGGGGATAATCAAAACATGTGCTGGACTAAACCATTATAACAAAGAGTTATGGTAGTGGACCATACTTCTACACTCCAAAGTTATCAAAAGGAACTCTTCACCAAGAGAGCAAAGATTTATGGATTTTGGATTGGAGACCACGTCTTGCCATGGCACAAGAAGAGAGAACCAAAAGGAGTGCACAAAAAATGTGATTCCTGGTGGAGAGTTCCATTCACCCATCACCGATTCTAGGGACAAAATGGTTTCTTACTATTTATCAAGATGGAATGCCATCTTCACTGTCTCATAATGGGTAGTGTCTAAATCTCTTCAGTTCTTGAAGTATCAGATAAACTCATTTATACATATGTACATTTGTATGGTATGTAGTTTTATTTTATACTTTTCATTTTCATTTTTTGGAGCATTTATTTTTGGGTAGCATGAATCCATAGCGTAATGGCACACTTCAAGGCAATAGAGATTCTAGTTTCTACTCCGCTTAGCTGTTTCAAGTTTTCAACTAAAGGAAGTTCCCCAACTGGAGCCAACTATTGTCCCCCAAAAATATTAGTCATTTTTTGGACAACATGTGAACTATTTTGGCCCCATAGGTCACAATTATCTCTTCCCTTCCCAAAAATTATTCTATGCATTCAAATTCTCCATTTTTTCAAGCTTTTGAAAAAACTATAGAATGTATAGACCCATTTTTGTGGACTCTGCAGACCCATTTCTATGGACTCTGCAGGCTATATCTATGAGCTCCACCAGTTTTATAGACTCAAATCTATGGACTCCCCCAGTTATATGAACTTGTTTCTATGAACTCTGTAGGGTGGAACTATGGACTTCATAGATTATTTCTATGGACTCCGCCAGCTAGATTTCTACAAACTCTTTCAAAGTTAGAGAAAACTATGGACTTGGTTTCTACAGACTCTATAGGCAGACTCAAATCTATGAACTCTCAAGACCTTAAAACTATGGACTCTATAGGCTAGTTTCTCACTTCTACAGACTCCCCTAGATCTATGAACTCATTTTTATGGACTCTACAGGTTGGTTTCTATAGACTCTGCATGAAAGAAATAGGTTCAACACAGTCATTTTTTTAATCGAGAAGTTCAAAGGGGTCTTTTAAGACCCTGAAGGATAAGTGCCCTTGTGGAGGGCACTTAGAAACCAAAGTGGACCATTGTAAAAATCTGAAAGGTGACTTTAGAGCTCAAATAGCCCTTGCAGAGGGCAGGTGGGGAGCAAGTGGACCAATTCAAAGGATGAGTGAGCAAGGGAATTCCCTTGAAAAAGTTCCCACAACAAAGTTGTAAAGGAAAAATTCCTTTGGACTTTTGTTTGAAGGAAATAATAATAACAAAGGCCCAATGGGAAGAAAGAATGAAGGAATGAAAGGAATAATTCCTTTGGACTTTTGTCTGAAGGAAAAGCCTAAAGGATAAAACCCACCAAGGAGAAAGAAGACTGAAGGCCATCCGAAGACCACCCAAAGGGTATGTGCCCTTGTGGGGGGATATCACTGAGAAAAAGGGACCTTTCTCAAGACCTCAAAGGGCAGGTCCCCTTCAGGAATGATCAAACAAGAAAGCTAAAGGAATTTCTAAGGAATATGATGGGCCCATAGACGTCAAAGTTAAACACCATGAACTAGTTATTGGGATCTAGACATCTGGTGACGTCCCCACAACCATAAAATTTAGGGAAACAAAATAGCCATTGGTTTCCTAATGATGATGGGCTTGAAGACATCAAATTCATGGAAATGAAATAGCCACTGATATTTGAAAGTTGGAATGCAGACCTGAATGTAAAAGGCTTAAATACTAAAGGGAAAAACCACTGATGAAAGAGTGTAAGGAGCCAGCAAGACTAAAAGAGATAACCCAAGAGCTCAGATTACATAAATAAGGATGAAATACAACAAGGAAAGGGGAAATGATGGAGAAATATCAAAAATATCTGCATATAAGATATATTTCTAGAAGGTAAAGTAACCCACTAGGTGGACATTGGAAGAGCATGAACATTCAATGGTGTGGCCCATTTTTCTACATCGAGTAAAGCAAACAATTACATGCACATTAGGAAACACATCAGGTGGCCCATATTAAGGATCAATGCTCAATTCTAGCATAGCCCATGGACATAATTTAAAATGCATTAAAGGCATTGAATGCATCATAACACATTTTTGTGAAACAAAGTGCCCAAGTCTTTCTTGGAGCACTATATATTGGACTCGCTCTTATTGTTTTATGGATCTCTCTTTATCATTAGAAACAAAACTCTACCCAAATTGAAAGGCACTATTGAGACTTTGAGCTCAGATTGTTGATCATATTTAGTTATTTGAATAAGAAAACAAGTGACTTTCTAGACTTTGTGCTAGAACAACTTGGTTGTTGGGGTAATTATTCTTATGTCTATTTCCTTAATACATTTTTTGTCCATTTGATTAAATAAGCAAACTTAGTGAAAGTGATTAGGAAGGTGTCCTAAAGTTGGTTGTAGAGAGACTTTGTGCTACTACAATTGTCTTTAGTTTGTCTATTTTTCTATTCTTGTGTAAAGGATCTTGGGATGACTTTGTGCCCTCATTATCCTTCATATTCTATTTTAGTGTAAAAGACCTTGGGATGACTTTGTGCCCTCATTATCCTTCATATTTCACTCTTTGGCATTTGAGGTGGAGAGTTTGTGCCTCATTTCATCCTATTGTGTTATTGTGCCCTATTATAGTTACTTTTCATCACCCAAAAGATTCCTTTTGTCTACTGAACAAAATTTTTGAAAGAAGAGGAGTGTCTTCTGTGATTTCATCAGGATTTCTCCTTTGATTTGTGAACATCATCTTTGAAAAAAGAGAGATGGATGTTTTAATCTACCCTTGAGTATTATTTTTTGCTTACATATATAGCATATAGCTCCTTCATATTTACAGGGAACCTCCCCTTGATGAGAGGAGAGATTTTTTCCCTTTTGATGTAGTAAACCTGCACATCTGGCCAACCAATTTCCCTATGTTGTGGTTGAAGAGACCTATTTTGCTCATCAGTTAGCTGATTCAAAAAATATTCACCCAACACATAGATACATATTTTTTGTACCATTTGATTATTAATTTATATAAATTATTTATTCCATGTTAGTAAATTTATTATGTACTAATATTTTTATTGATTTCCTATATAATCTTGATTTTACACCTTGGCACTTGATGTCTCTTGCATCAAATTTATTCTAGCTAACCAATTATGTGTGTTTCTATGTTACATTATTGTAGCCCATTTGATTGTTTATTCTATTTTGATCACTTGCATTAGATTATCAATGATGATGACATATATATCAAATGTATATCCTAACATTCATCTAATTCTAATGAAATTTATAGGTTTCATGTAATCCTCATCATCTTATTCCTTTTATTTTTAGCCTTTGGCTTATATTTTCAATTATGTAATCCTTTCACCCTTCTTATAGAGTGTTCCTCTATATTTTATTCATCTATCCCTTTATAAATACATACATACATACATATATATATATATAATATATATGTGTGTGTGTATAGTTATGTATGTATGTATGTGTCTATACACACACACACACAC
>JARHVA010003202.1:45000-57500 GCA_037957365.1 Torreya grandis
TCACTCACATATGCACATTAAAGTAGGTACATTATGTAGTTACCTCATTTTATCACAAGACACTTTTTGTTAGTGTATTTATAGACACTATATTATGGTATTAGACACTTAGAAATGTTAGTATTAACTAATATTTACCTTACATGACTTATATTTAAACATATGGATGTTTCACGCCCTTCTCTCCTATCTGCTTTCCTTCTATGGGCTTAACCTTCCTGATTTGATATCAAACACCTAAATGAATTAAATAGTTTATACCAAACCTACTTACTATAATATATAGACTATGTTTATATCATCAAATAATAATTTTTTATTTTAAGTAAAGTGCATTATAACTCAAATGAATTTACAATTTATCATGCATCCAACTCTGACAGTCCTATCTCCATACCAAACAATGTTAATTTTAAAAACTTAAATCATATTTATTGGTAGCCTATATGTTGTACATGTCAGTGGCTTGATGAGTTACATAGAGAGTAAACTATCAATACATAATAGGTAATACCATATTACTTATTTATCATTCATCAAGAAATCACTACGTAAATCTATTCTATCACTTTTAAATTGAGATGTACTTCCCTAAACTTCTAAAAACAAAAATATGTCATAAGGATTTACCCCTATCAAATTTGGAATCACCTAATCCATTTTAATTTTTCCATTATCAAGTGTTTAAATATATATCATAGAATACATTCATATTATTGGATCATGATTCCACACATTCACTTAAGGGGAAAATATACATATGCTTTGATTTCCATCCTTGAATTATTGTATACATAGGTTGTGCTCACTAATTCATTAGGGAGCAGTTTAAGCCATCTAAACCCATCAATATTACCCATTTTTATAGGTTTATATATTTTTAAAAGTTAAGCTAGGGATTTATGAATAAGGAGACAAGATTATGAATTTTTTGAACACAACAAGTGATTTGTATCACATAGAGAGACATTTTAAGTGTAATAAAAATGACATATGCCATCACATTGTGGAAAAAACTAGAAAGGTGAATTTTTAACAAGAAATATGATTTAATATAATCAAGGCATATAGAGGTTGACATACTCATCTAGGTAGAATCAGACATTTAGTTTCCTAATCTAATCAAATCATGGTCCATTTATACCTATGTAATTCAGTTATACATAATATCAATCCAATGTATATTAATAACAAGATAATTGTCTAAATACTCTTAATTATTTCCATAAATATTAAATTTTAATTATGCAATCAAAATCCATTATATCATTCATATTTGTGTGTTATTTTTATATATTATATATTATATAATATGAATATTTTAAAATTTATATCTTATTAGATCGCATAAATATAAAAAAAGGTAAAACATATTGGTAAAATCATTCATTATATTGACCACATAAAAACCTAGATTTTCCTTTAGTATTTATTCCTTATTTTTTAGGGTTTCATATTTTATTCTTAGGGTTCAAAATATAATTTATGAGTTCCCCATACATTAAGGAAATCATTATTTTTCACCTTGACCCTAACCTTTTACATATTTTAATGATTTTATTTTATGACATCTAAGAAGGTTAGCTCCTTTATTCCTTTAAGGTTAAGCAATAGGTTAAGTGATGTTAAAATTTATCATAGTCATATTTGTTTGATTGAAATTAAAATGGATAAAATACTTTAATTCAAATTCTTTATTCTTCTTATTTTGATGCAAATTTTTATAATGAACATGTACAAGTGTAAGATAATATTAGTAATGATGAAATGCCTCATATTTAAATTGTTAATCAAGAAAAAAATTAGTAGAAAGATATAATTAATGGTTATGACCTTAATGGGTTATATCCAAAGAGTTTTAAGGCTTATATACTTATGAACATCAAATTTGACAACAACCTAATGACTTAAATCATGTTTTGAAGGTAATAATAGTGTTGACTATGGTTTAGTCACACCAACTTATAGGCATAATAGGAGGATCAACGAATGTGCATCCCCTTACACCTCTCTTGAAAATAAGGCTTGGTAGATTCCCTAAGGTCTATGCATATAAGTTCATAGTGAACCAGATATCTTAGTTAGTTGATGCAAGTTGATCCATATAAGCGGCCTATTTAGAATGCAATTCAATTCTTATGAAATAAATTTAGACTAGGAAAGAATCAAAGTGTTTAGATTTATCAATGAACACATTTTTTACTAGTTATTTCATTTAATCTAATAGATTCAACAATGCATTAAAGAAGACAAGCATAGTTCATGCAATTTAGATTAAACTTTAAACCACCAATTACAAATATATTATTCTAAAACTAAGCTAACATGTTATAAAAGAAGATCCAAAGATAAAAGTTAGAGAGAGAAATAAAAATGAGATTATATTTTAATTTAGATAATTTTAGTTCATTTGATTAGATGAATCCCATAGAACCACACTTATATCTGACCAATATTCACACAATCGTGAACAAAGATGATGTTAATTTTTAATGAAAAATATACTATAAATAAAAAGGAACAAAATCACAATATAAATGTATAGTAAATTTACATTAAATTCAAATAATTTCAATTTATATATGTATTTTGAAATGAAAAACATTAGGGATTCACCTTCTCAGTCAAAATTAAAATATATATATATATATATATATATATATATATATATATATATATATATATCAGAACAACATAACTCAAAAATAAATCACCTAACAAAAAGAAGGAAATTTAATAAATATATATATATATATATATATATATATATATATATATCAGAACAACATAACTCAAAAATAAATCACCTAACAGAAAGAAGGAAATTTAATAAATGAAAGTGTTTGTCTCTTATACTCTAAATTATAATTGTAAATTAACCATCCCATAATATAATGAGTAACCAGTCTTATATAATCATTCTCATTCCATAGAGCTATAAAATCAATCCACCAATGGGCAATCATGAAATCTCAAGAAGTTGGGTCCACTTGAGTCTAACTCAAGTTTCATTATTAACCATGATCAATGTATAAGGGTCCATTCTAATTGAATATCACTTTAAATATACATAAGGGAAAGTCATTAGAATATTAAAAGTATTCATCATTGGCCACATCTTGTGTAGTTGGATATCATGCATCTTTTTGATAAATTTTATATTTTTTGTGGTCTTCACTTGATCCCAAAATGCAATCCACTACCTTGTCAGTCACAATATTTATATCAATTTGAATTTAATTTTAGATATATTTAAATGATAATATACATAACCTAAATACATAGACCTAATTTTACCCATAGTCCAATTCTATAAATAGATGATTTGAATGGGCAAGAAGACCATAAAAGTTAAGATCAAATTATTGTTGTTGAAACCCACACATCCTCCTCAAAACTATTAGAACATGTGGCTAATTATCACTACATAGGAAATATAAGATATATTTATGCATCAATGATGTTCTATGTGGCTACCCCATACTCTTCCACTACTTGGCTAAGGACCCTAATTCCATTAATTTCTCCCTTGCTAATATGCAAAAAAACCTTGAAAAGTGTAAAGATATCATTTATTCAGATCTATGATACTTGTTTAATATGTACTAACCACTTTTGTGCCTCAATAGTTTTAAACATGGCCTCATATTAGGCACCTAGAGATTTCATGATTATTTATATTATGATGACCATTTCAAGGGTGCGAGTAAATGGGATCTTACCAAGTGGCACCATCCTATTTAAAATTAGGATTTACTATTTTCTACATGACTATATGTTTATCTAGATCTATGATGGAGTGATGTAGCAATATGAAGACACATGGATACATCCCATTGATATAGGTATTCAATAAAACTCAAAAATTGACTAAGTCCAAAATTTAGTACATAATAGAATAGTAAAAAATTGGAACTCCATGCTCACCCAAGGCCTGTAAGAAAAGGAAATAGTCATTATCCCCTCTTTGAACTTTATATTTTTAATGGATAAGTAACAATTTTGAAATTAAGGTAAGGAGAGAAAACATAAATATTCCTTTTATGTTAAATCACAAGGTTAAATTAGCCTGTAGATACTTCATTTTAATCACTTCTATGTCTAAACTACAATCAAAAGTGACTTTTTATAATTACATGAAAATTTAACTAAAAATAACCAATAGACCTAATTTACCTACATAATTGTTATTTTAACCCAAAATAGTATTGACACATCCCTGATTGGGGAAATGGAATGTGTTGCATCATTAATCTTATCTAGCACATCCTGAATCAAATCAACCCTTTATAAGTGTTATTATAGGATAATTAAATAATATTTGACTAATAAAATAATATTTTAAAATGTACCATTATTTTAATTACCAATTAATCACCTTAATTAATTAACCTAATCATTCCTCTAATGGAAAATTCCATAAATGTGGAATTATTTTTTTTCCTAAAATCAAAATTGAATTATTGCCTCACATACAAGATGTCACTTAAGGAAGTTAATCAAAAAAAAGGAGTGAAAGTAAGCTCTTATACTTCTCTTACACACTCCAAGAGGACCAATGACTAAAATTTTATTCCAACATGCCTTCCACACTCCAAAAATGTCTTAAATGGCATATCTTACACTCTCCATATGTGTGATCATGATTTTGAGTACTCATCCTCCACCATTGATCTTGATCTTAGATAAATGGTTCACAATATTTTACAAAGTATATAAATATAAGGGTCTTTGGCCATTAAAGAGAAGCTTATTCATACAAACCTAATTTATTGAATTATAAAAGGATCTTTAGCCAATTATCATGCCAAGATGAGCCAAAAATCAAGTGTGGACAAGGAGAGGTTCTTCCCACATGTGGAATCAAGCATTGCCAAAGACTCCATAGCCTATAAGATGAATTGAACCTATCCAAATCAGTTCTTTATAAAATATTCAAAGGAGGTATAAACATTGTTTTTGTCTTTTAAATTACATGTATTACATGTTTTGCACATAAATCAACCTAGGGATTAGGCTTGAGATGTTAGTTGTTAAAGTTTACTTTTATTTCATTCACTAAATAATTGACTAATCTCTCTTAGATTTATATCTACATATCCCAATAATAAAAAAATAATGACCAAGTATGAATATCAAATAGTATATTATCCATTTAGTTCAATATAGAGTAAAAATATACCAAAACTAGAGGGTAAATCAACCCAAATTCCTAAATCCTATAGCGAATTTGATCTAGAATCTTTAAAAAGTGACCAAACCCAAAATATGTAATAATATAAAACTTTAGTCAATTGACCTAAAATTAATTCATATTTAACCAAATTGATAGGAAATAGATAAAATAAATGGAATCAAACATAAAATAAAGTAAATAATTTGCATAAGTATAAGGTTATTTGCTATAAAAAACTTTACAACAATTAGAACATGATTAAAATGAATGATACTCAATAATATTAATAAAATTTGAACATTTGGCTCAAGCAAAAAACATTCGAAGTGATGATGGTCTTGATGGGCTAGTCTATCATCAAATTTATGCTTTATGTTTAAAATAAGGATGTCTACATGTAGTGTTTTTGGTAGGATCTGACCATTTAGAAAACTCTCGCTCACTCATTACATAATTGGGGTCCAACAAAAATTCTCAATTTTGTTGTCCTAATGGCCTAAGATCATGAAATTTATCATGATCTCATTCATCAAAAGCCTTATTTAAGGATTAGAGATATATCAACTACCCTTGGGGAGTATGGAAATGGGATCATGCCACGTAGGATTATCCCATTCACTCAAATGTTTGGATATATATATATATATATATATATATATATATATATATATATATATATATATATATATATATATATATATATATATATATATATATATATATACTGAGATTTTGGATGAATAAGATGATATGACATGGTGAAATACAAATTCATCATGGCCTTGATTCATTCAACACTTTATATATATATATATATGTGTGTGTGTGTGTGTGTGTGTGTGTATGTATGTATGTATAAAGTGTTGAATGAATCAAGGCCATGATGAATTTGTATTTCACCATGTCATATCATCTTATTCATCCAAAATATTAGTATATATATATCCAAACATTTGAGTGAATGGGATTTCACCATGTCATATCATCTTATTCATCCAAAATCTCAGGCACCTGAGCTTAAATTTCTATATACTATGATGATGTCAAGAAGATATATATGGGCATGTGGCTACATATCACTTTCCAGGGGCTTGAAATACTTGGCATGAAGATCAAAAGGGATGGGAGCTATAGGGTAGAGAGATCCTAACACATGGCCACATCTTTCTCATATAGGGTCCCAGGTACCTAAAAGGGAAAGTGACCATTAAAATTCATTTTTTTCAAATATAAATGACTAATCTGAGAACCAAAATTAAAAGGCAAAATACAAATAAATTTAATGTAAATAAATAGGCCCTTTATCAAATTTGAATCCAACTTTATCCATTAGAAGATAAAATGACTAAATTTTAAGAAGAATAAATATAAACATATCTAATTTTGAATCAAAATGATGCATATTTCCTTAGAAAAACCCTAGATAATGTTAAATAATTCTTATAAATATAGGGACCTATTTCAAGTTTAATAGTTTTAATGAGGAAATGTCCATAAAATTTAAGCATGGTGTATTTTGACAAAGATTACAACATGTCCTTTATTTATAGGGACCATATACATGATATTTCTTCATTTATTCATTGCATGACTATGCATCTAATTATATTATTTGGGTTATAGCTTTGGTGAGATGAGATGTGACACTTGATAGTGTCTCACTCATTAAAGACCTTGTTGCATGGTCAAACTAAACTAACTATAATGGTTCCATGAAGAATGATATTTTTATACATGGCATCATTCATGAAGATAAAGGTTATGGAAACATGTATTTATGTGCCTCACTTAAGTAGGGATACCAAGTCATGAAATTTGGTAGCATTATGGGCATCTGGGAGGTCAAAGACCCACCTTGAAAGTTTTAAAGGCTTTTGTAAGTGAGGAAGTTGGATCATGACAAATGTCCCCATCCTATTCACTTGGAAGATATTTAAAAAAACCTAATTCTACATATCCTACGATGAATCAAATGAGTGACAATTGGTAGCCTCTCACTTTTCCAAGGCCTATGAGAAATGGAAATGGGCATTAGACCTTCTAGTTTTAATTAAAATGGATAACTACCAAGTTAAATGAAAGACAAAAGAGAACCAAATATTCACATTAAAACACATATTTTTCCAAACTTAAGCTTAATTCTCACCAATTAAATGGAAAGTGTCTAAACAAAAATATGAAACCACACAAGTACTTAGTATTTCTAATTTGACTAAAAGAATAAATGGACCAAAGGGAGACAAATTTAACATAAATAAGTAGTCCCATTTTATCAACATGCATTCAATTTAATCTAAAATTCATTAAAGTGACCAAATTTTAAAGGGAAGCAATGTAAACATTTAGTTAATCAAATTTAAAAGGGAACAATAATAGACCAAAACATTTAGGGAAAATATGTAGAAACTCTAGAAAAATAGTCAAATAATTTTTATAAAGTTAAGGCAAAATGATCTAAAAAATTAACTTTGATTCATTCCAAAACATGTTTGAACATATACCAAGACTCATTATATTTAGGAAAATTTGGATGATAAGATTATTGAAGTTCCAAATGCAAATACCTTATATACCAAGTGCATATAATGAAAATTTCAAGATTAAACTTGATTAGAATAATAAGGACATATTACTTTTTAGATTATAGCATCTAAAGGGTTTTTTTCAAATAAGATCAATAGATTAAATAATCTAATGCCACCAATTATTTTAAATCACAAGACTAGACTTGAGCTAAAATAGGTTCCATGATTTCATGATGAAATTAGGGCATGTTATGAAAGTAACAACAAATGGTGATTCTATTAGAAAATACTCTCAAGTATTTTATATTAAATAAAAATTTAATGAACCTAGAATTTATTTCCAAAATAGTCCATGCAATATGAAAAAATTCAAGAAGGTAAACTATGGGAGCAACCAATTGATCAAATTCAATATCCTTATTGACCTAGTGTGTGAAACTAAATTAATTTACTATTTCTTAATACATGAAAGTATTAAGTACTATGAATCCAACCATTAAAATAGTGAGTCCTACCTTGAAGACATTTCCTTAGACATTGTTTCATTTCTAGCCATGCATCCATAGCCCCAATATATTCATATCTAAATTCACTCAAGGCCTTGCTCTACTATCAGTCTGGTGTCCATAGACCTAGTAAAGGTTTCCTAAATCAGCCATAATTGATTCTTTCTAAAATTGATTATATTTTATGTTTTTATTTTTATTTTTATTTTTCATTTTTATTATCTTAGTTTAATTTTAGGGACCACCATGGAAAATTAAAGGCACGACTTTATATTTTTGACCATACACCTTCACCACAACATGTTCAGCCAAGCAAATCATAAAATCATTTGATATGTCAAATTCATGCTTATTTTTAGGAGAATCATTTCAGTGAAAAACTATTTTTTCACAATACTACTTGAACAAGAAAAAATTTAGAATATTTTCAATAGTCTAATATTTTTAAATTGACTCAGAAACATGATTTAAAGTTAAAAAAAAATCAAAGATCACTCATGCACCAAAATTTCACTTGTACTACCTATTTATAGACCTTTCACTCATCATTTTTTATTAATCAATCATGGAAACCATAGGGGAAAACAAATGTGATATACCTAGTGATGAAATCAAAATGAAGCAAGAAAATAGACCAAAGCTAATAAAAAAGCATGAAAGGAAACATAAAATAAATTAGAAAGGGAAAACAAGAAAGTAAAATAAAGGTATTTATAAGAGTGCACTAGGTTGATTCAAGCTTTGAATTAACACTTTAGGAATTTTCCATTGATAGGAAATGGGACATTCTCTCCAATTATAAACCTTAGTAAGAATGCATTATCTCCTAAGATTTGACAAATTTTATAGGGACCCAACCATAGGGCATAAATTTTTTCATGTTGTCCCTTATTTTCACAATCCTTGTCCAAAATAAGGACTAAATAAAATATCTAAAAGGAGTTCAGTTTAGATTTCTTATCAAACTAATGTTTGACAAATCCTTTATGTATGTTAAATTTCAAGATGGAATCATCATGCTTTTATTCCAAAAGAATCAGGTTTAGTTTATGAGCTTCTACTTTTTTTTATTAATTCCTAGGTAATCTCTCATGAATTTCAAGGTAGGTATTCTCATATTTACAATTAATTAAAGACAATGGCCATACAAAAAATGATATGGGGAATTATATAAATAATAATTAATTCTGATCCTATTGGACCATAATGCAAATTTTAAAATGTTATTCCATTCCCTAGGATTTTTCCCAATATCTTCTTCATTATATATAGCATGTTTTTATTTGTTGATTCAACTAACCCACTACCTTTTGGATAATAATTAGATGATAATTTTAGAAATGCCTAATTATAATATGCCCACTCAATACATTATGGTGAGTAAAAATTAGGACCATTATCACATACCAAAATAAATATATACCAAACCAAGTAACAATGTGGTCTTTAAGGAAGTTGATCACCACTTTAGCTGTGTAATTATTAAAATCCTAAGATTTTGTCCAATGGGTTCAATTTTTAATTGCTGTGAGGTGAGATTTCATCTAAATGAAGAATTAACATTGATGGATACCATAAAGTATAGTCCCAATTTTGTGAATGGTATAACATCTATGAACACTTACAATGACATGGATGGGTTCCATTCAATATGTGCAAAAATCTAGTAGTTATGATATATCTATACATTGGCATATACATATTTATAAATATGTAATCAATAGTAGCCTAATCTTAGTATTTGGTGGGTTTTTGGCTACTATAACCATGGCTAGTTCTACATTTCCCAAAGAAGTCTTTGAGTACTTCAACCACTTATTTTTTATTTAGACACCTCATATATATACCTTAATGATTTATTTTATCTAATATTCTTGATTTGATCATGAATTTACTACTCTTCATGTGAAATGATCTTCCTTTGAGTTGAGTGAAAATAATCTAGACACATTGTTTAGAAAGTAATAGGCTATGTCTTGATACCAACAATCCTTTTTTATGTTCTTCATTATATACTACTGGGAATGTGTTTTGTATTTGCCTTAGAATTTATTTTTTTATCCATTGACGTCTAACAATACTCATTGGTTGAATCTATAGATAAAAATACTAATATAATGGTCATCTATTTTACACATTGTTCACCCAACTCATTTTGAATCAAGATTTATTTAACAATTGGATTAGGCATAACAGTGAACACTTTGTTGTGTATGATGTAATGTCTAAACATTTTGACAACTTTGATTAATGAAAAATCTTAATTATTAATTGTTAAATATATAAGTTCACCATTTATGAGTGGGGAGATTCTGAATGAGACAAGTCTCTCATCTCTAGCTTCTCTTTTTTGATTTAAGAATATAGCACTCAAATGCTTTGAGGTAAAGGACTAAATTTATAATGGTTGTGTGTAATATGTACTTATTATCACTATTTTCTTCAGAATTAACTTATTTATGTCAATAAAATCCACTTGTGCCTAAGGGGTCCTATCCATCTTGACATATTTCTTGAGCATGATTTTCATTGGTTAGACTATCTCTACAAAGCTTGAGATGATCTTTATTACAATGTTGATCTTATCAAAGAATTATTTCATCTCTTTATTTATTCCAAGTAATGGTATTTTAAAATTTGATTTAGCTCTCTTTGGGTCTAAAGAGTAACCCATTAAGAGATGATATGTCCTGGCATCTTCACTTCTATTAATTTGAATATAAATTTAGTTGGGTTCAAGGATATATTGTGATCCCTACATATTCTAAAAACCATCCTCGGGTCTTTCACATGGCCAAATCGATCCTTAGTAAATACAATCAAGTTGTCCATGTAAATTATAATGCATTTACCAATGAGATTATTAAATGTAATTTCCATAGAATTTTGGAATGTATCACCCAAATTAATCAATCCAAATGGCATCTTATTGTATGAAAATGTTACCCACTTCATTTTAAAATTCATATTGATTATATCTTGAGTATACATTTAAGATTGACATCATTTGGGATCCATTCACTATTTTTAGGACTTCATCTATTGAAGGTAACATATACTTGTCCTTATCTAAAGCTTTATTGAAGTCTATAAAGTATACACATAACCAAATATCTCTATTATTAATTCAAACCATCACTAAATTATCCATCAAGGTAGAGTGCCTAATAAGAAAGATGGTATTTGATGAAGGTATATTTTGCACTTCTTTGAGTATTAAAGGTTGTAGTAATGGACTAACTGGTCTTTATTTTTAGTATAATGTTTTGATTCCTATCTTGAGAGGAATGGTAAGAGTAAGAGTGGAAGTGTTTAACACCTTCAAATATTCATAGCTCCATGTAATTACATCTTTGAAGTCTTTCAAAGATTGTGTTAATCTGTGTTTCTCTTTGTTGGTTTAATTTATGCCTAAGATCATATTTTTCATATCATTTATATTTCACAAATCATAATACTCATGGGGAATACCTTTAGTATGGGATATTTTATCTTTGTCACCATGATAATCCATGTTTAACACTCTATTTAGTGAGGCCATACATTTTGGTATCCTATTAGTTATCAAATTGATCACTCCTTCCTCCTCTAGGTTGAGCTCTTCTCTACCATATTCATCTATGATATAGGATTCAAACATATCATTATTTATAATGAAGTTGATGATGTGTTGATCATCATTGAATACTTAGAAGTTCTTAATTTTTTTAGGAATGGAAGTAATAGAGACTAAATCTAATTAGAACCTATTTAACTTAGAGTTAGCAATTGGTTCTTAGGTGCTCACAACTATTGCCAATGCATCTATAATGTAGTTTATTCTATAAGGAAATGTATAAATGTTGAATACATTTAAATATTCAATTAGTTTCCATAATTATCTATGATATCTATACATATTCTTGTCCCTACAATCATAATGGATTTTCAAATGTTTTAACACAAGTTATAAATATCCAACCACCTTCATATTCTTAACTTTATTACTTGTTGTGAAATAGAGGCCATGAACTAGTGCTTCATATTCATATATATTATTTGTGAATGCACATTGTAGTTAGAAAGCTACCAAATATGAATTTACTCATGGTTTGATAATTTTAATTATGTCACCACACCCACCTTTTGACTTGGATTCATCAAACTTAAGATTTTATATGTGATATTAAGTTATGCATAGAGGATTCTAGAAGGTGGATGATATAGCTATGTTGGCTTATTTATTGTACTCCTTAATTTATACCATGGGCATACCTTTATATTCAATTGATAATATGTTTTTATTTGGATCCA
>JARHVA010003202.1:62500-90000 GCA_037957365.1 Torreya grandis
ATGGAAATATTGAACCATTGAACTGTTGAACCATTGTTGGTTCAAGCACTTGGTTCAATTGGTAAGTTCAATTAAAGGGTTCAATCAGTTGGTTTAAAGTAGTTGGTTCAAGTGGTCAAATGAATGAGTATAACATATTATTGAACCATTGAACCATTGAGTCATTGAACCAATTTTTGGTTCAATCGAAAGGTCCAAGGGAGTCTCCCAAAGCCTAAAGGACAAGTGCCCTTGTGGAGGGAAGGGAACACTTACAAATGGATCAAAGAAAAGGCTGAAGGAATCAACAAAATGGTGATGGGCATGTGAATGTCAACTTTACAGAAATGAAATAGCCATTGATTTTTAAATAAAAAGTGTGAACTTGAAGGAATTCAAAGGCTTAAATCCATAGGGAAGAAATAATCGAGGAAGGAGTCCAAAGAGCCAGAGAATTAGCAGAAGATAGCTCTCAAAGGGCAAAGGAGCCAAAAAAGACAAAGACATGAAGAGGCAAAAGAGCCAAGTGTAGAAATGGACAAAACAATCCAAATGGCAAAGGAAGGTGTCGACTCAAGGAGTTAATCTAGAAGTTGACATAGTATCTACCAATTGGTCATCAAGAGGTGTGAACAGTGAATGACATAACTCATTTTTATTTACTTTGCATTGGTGAACAAACAAACCACATGAATGTCTTGAAGGAGTGGTCCTTTTTTATAGACAAATGGCATGGCCTATAATTTCACATATGACATTTAATATATCTTAAATGCCTAAAATCAAAATAGGAACTGACACAACATTATTTATCAAGTAACTTCCTCTTCCTAATGCTTAGAATGCATAAGGCCCATTTGTAAAAGGGTGGCAAAATGCCTCTTTCTTCCTCTATATATTGAAAACATCTCATTTTGAGAAAGATATCTCTCATGTTGCATAGTGAAGCCCTGCTAATTTTCACCTAAAATCAATAAAATATGCATTTTTTACCTCTATTCTGGTTGGATATATCTCTTAGTGTGTCTGAGCGTTAAAATTGTGTTCAATCATTTCTTTCTTAATACTTTCACAGGCTTGAGACCAACACACCTAGTATATACAAAGCACCATCCCTATAGGTGACAAGAAGAGTTATATCTAGAGTGCAGAGGTAGAAGGAGGTTACTAGATAGTGTGCTTTCCCTACAGCACCGATGGTAAGTTCCTCTTTTGTGTGTTTCCATTAAAGCCTCCCTGTCAAGCTGCCTGCAGCCTGGTCCTTTTACTAGTTAAAGTGTATGTATGTGTACTTATGGTTTAGAGTGTGAGTATGAGTAGATCAAACTTGTTTAGTGCATCACCCACTTAGGTTAGGTTCTATTTTTTTAGTAATCCTTCTCTCTTTTCACCCCCCCATTATTTATATATATATATATATATATATATATATATATTAGAAAATTACTAGAATAACTCAGGTGCATCAAAGGGAGCTAGCCCTTATCTAAAGACTCTCCTCTCAGTTTTGCTAGACCCACAAGCAAGAGAGGATTTTTCATTATGATGTGTGGAAGACAAGAGCTTAGCCTCTTGTCAAGGGTGTAATCCACTACATCAATAGTTTTTGGCATGCCCGATGGGACTAAGTTTTAACACTCAGCAAAGTTCCAAGATTGATGCTAGTCCTATTACAGCAAAATCAACCATTTTTATCATCTAGCAACTCCAATGGTAAGAACATCAGTCTTTGACCAAAGACCAGTCTAACCTCCTATGCCTAAAATCACCACATGATCTACTACTAGGGGTGTCCCTTTTGAATTCATTGAATTGACTTTAAACTTAGGAAAGTGACTGAGGTTTGAAAACACCCATCCTTATTCAGCAAATCACTTTCCCATACCTGTTATAAGATACAACCACATAAGAAGGCCCCAGTTGCATCCTATCATAGCCATGGCTTTACCTTTTGTGGCCTTTCATGGTCAGAGTCCTTTGAATCTCTAACATTATGACCCTATTCCAAGGGTAGTCTTTAAAAGTGTGCCTCCCTTTAATGGAGAAGGGCCCATTACTACTATCAAACACATCAAAAATATTGCTAACCTCTACAATATTCACAATATCACTGATGAAAACATTGTGATCAGATTACTGGCATTGTCTTTCAAGGAAAAAGTTTTAGACTGATATGGGACTTTGCCCATGAATTTAGTCAATTCCTCGAACAAATTAGGCACCCTCTTAGCAAACAAATTTGGGGAGAAGAGCAACCACCTTTCACTTGTCGAGTAGCTAACAACTATGAACAAAGCTCCACATGAACTCATGCAAGATTTTATCACTCAATTTTAGAAGACATGGGATAGAATCCCCATTTTGGTAAGGCTAACTCTGAGCTATGGTTTCCTCTATTATTTGAAATCATTGAATAGTGACATTGCTATTATGATACAGTCTATGGGAGGACATGTTCTACCTACCACCTATTACATAGCTATAGCAGCTAAGAATTGCTTGGTGCAGGCTAGAAAAATATCTCCTAAGTCTCATATGCCACTCTTCCCTAAATTGTTGCCTCTAATCTAGACTACTACACCCACCTTAGATCTTATACCTGGCATAGACAAGTGAACTACAACTTCATCCAATGGCCTCCATGAAGTCAAAAGCCTGCTATAAAGTGTAACAAAAGAACTAGTGGCTCTTAAAAGGTAGCAAGCTTAAGACAATTGACCAAATCAAGGATATCAGTAGTATGGGCAAGAAAATAGACCCCCTTTCTAGAATTACAACCAATGGTTGGGTCAGTTTACATAGGCTAGACCTTTTCAAGGCTATAATCCAGGCACCCCTTCATCATCTAAGGCTCTAACACCCACTCAAAATAATCTGGTACAAGAACATCCCAGTTTCTCAACCATGGGATATGGTCAAGATCAGGCTATTTATACAAATAAAATGCCAAGTCGCTACACAAATGCACAAGACAATCAGGAAACTTCCCAATTCCCAAGCTTTGAAGCTTCAGTGCAACTTAGCATGGGCAGCAGTCAGACTCAGCCTGATTCTACTCTCATGAATCACCTGAAAGGTGAATTATATGTAGTCAATTATGTGGGTAGTGTAGATAATTAGGGTGACTATGTTGTAGCCAACACAAGGTCCAAAAGGAAAGTAATGGAGGATGCTTAAATAGCTACTCAAATTTTAGTACCATCTTCTTCATCAAATGTAAACCAAAAGGTTCCAAACTTCAGACCTCTAGTTGCACCTTCAGCTCCTCAGCCTACACCTCACGTTGTAAGTAATCCCAAAGAAAAATTGAAAGAAGTCAACCCTTGAGTCAATATGGTAAACCAAATGAAGAAGCTACACATGAACATCTCCTTGTGGGATTCATTATCAATACTAGGATAAAATGACATGTTGCAAAAAGAATTGCATGAGTTGAATGAATAAGTTGTCCCAGTAAAAGTTGATAACATTCTGATGATGAATGGGCAGCCTTCCACATCAGGCCAAGTTAAGAAAGAGGAAAAGGTCCCTCCTTTTTGTTTATCCTTAGTCATAGGATATTTCTTGGTGCATAATTGCATCATTGATAATGGAGCAAGCACCTCATTAATGCCCAAATGCATAGCTGATAAGTTGGGGCTACAATATGAAGAAATGACTAAGGGAGTGTTATAGCTGGATGGAACACCAACAAAGATGCTTGGGGTAGTGAAAGTTTTGAGATTGATTCTACAAACCTACCTAACCTTCTCAGTTCCCCATGATGTGGTAGTGATGGATGTCCTTCCTTAATTTTCTATTTGCTTATCTAGGGATTTCACATTCAAGATAGGTAGCTACCTAGTAGCAAACTGGTCTTATCTAGTTTTTAGAACCAAGTATGGGACTAAGGTTAAGATTGAATTGGGACCACTCCATAGAGATCATCTAGAACCATACTTTCTCAAGGTGTCAAATGTCAATTGTGCCATTATTGACTAGGAAGAATTCCTAATAGATCAATTTCCATTCTCTGCCCTTGAAGGAGTTGCTCACTTGCTCTTAGACGAATGGGGAAGTGACAACTTTGAGCATGATCCTTACAAATTCATAGAAGATTCAGGCCTTGGGATTTATTTTATGCATGAAGAGGGTAATTTTATACCAAATTCGATGAAATCAATCCAAGAAAACCCATGTTTATGGAAGCTATTCGTTGATGGCTCAAGAGGTAAGTTGGCAGCTGGTGGTGGAGTGTTGTTAGTTTCTCCTTCAAAGGAGAAATACTTTTCAGATTTCAAGTTTTAGTTTTCTTGCACAATCAATGTTTTGGAGTATGAATCCCTCATCCATGGTTTGGAGTGGGCAAGGAAAAAAGGAATCAAAGAGTTGCAAGTTTTTGGTGACAGTGAGCTGATTGTGAATCAGGTAAGGAGCTCAAATCTGACAAAGAATTATTTAATAAAGTTCTATAAACATAAGGTATGGTACTTAGTGGATAATTTCATTACTTTTGATGTTACCTCCATTCCTAGAGAGCATAACAAGCAAGCAAATAGGTTGCCAGTAGTTGGTGCCCAGTTTGATATCCCTAGGGAAATAGGCTGAGACCGTAGTTCATGCCACTTGAAGGTAGTAATCCAACCCTCTATTCCTGACAAAATCACTAATTGGTAGGTGTTTGATAGTGACCAACAAATAACACTCTTATTATAAGAAGAAGCTAAGTTTTCTGCTAAAAACTAGGCTAATCTATAGCAGTAGTATGGCAGCCAAATTATTTAGCTAAAGAACAATAAACTTCCCAAAGGCTTGGTCACTCTCGAGAGTATCTTCAATGAAGATGACCAATTGAAAAGTGATAAGTCAAGCATAAAAACTAAGGAGGAGAATTATGAGAAGGTTAAAATATTCAACGATAAGCTACTTACACTTGGGAAAGCATGCATAGACCATGAAAGGTAGGCCTTCACCTTGTTGTGCCAAGAGGTTGCTGATGTCTTTGCTTAGGAGTATAACGATTTAAAGGGTTTCAACCCAAGTTTGGCCCAACATACCATTGAGCTAGAAGAATGCACCAAGCTAATCAAGCAAAAGAAAAGGCCTATCAACCCAAAGATTGAACCTCTCATGTGAAAGGAACTCATCAAGTTGATTGAGTGCAGGATAATATTTCCAATCAAACACTCTTCTTAGATGGCCAATCTTATTCCTATCTAAAAAAATAAATGGGGAGATTAGATATGTGTAGATTTCTAAGACCTTAATAGAGTCTCTTTGAAAGACCATTATCCTCTCCCAAGCATGGAGTAGATCCTTAAAATGGTGATAGGCATTAAGCATTTCTCCCTCCTGGATGGGTATTCAGGATATAATCAAATTTTGGTGCAAGACTATGACCAGTACAAGATGGCCTTCAGTACCAAATGGGGGATGTTTGCTTATAGGAAAATGCCATTTGAACTATCCAATGTTGGTGCCACCTTTTATCAAGCCATGGACATGGCCTTTTGAGGCCTGATAAATAACACTGTGCTAGTGTATCTTGATGACATGACCATATTCTCTAAGGAGGTGGGCCAACACATGAAATACCTTAGACAAATCTTCGAGAGGTGTAGAGAGTTTGGTATCTCTCTCAACCTGAAGAAATGTGTGTTCATTGTCCATGAGGGTAAATTCCTTAACCACATTGTTTCCAAGGAAGTCTTGACCATTGATCCAGAGAGAGTTCACTCCATCTTAGAGCTGTCCTTGCCTAAACACAAGAAGGGCTTGCAGAGCTTCTTTGGCAAAATAAATTTCATCCAGAGATTTATTCCAAATTTTGTAGAGGTAGTCAAGCCATTGACCTCTATGCTAAAAAAGGATGAGAAGTTCATGTAGACAATGCAAAGAAGGGATAACTTTGAAGAGATCAAGTAAGCTATCGCCCAAGCTCCTACCTTGATTAGTCTTGACTTCACCAAGGATTTAAACCTCTACATCTTCAAAAGTGAAGAGGTAATCTCCTCCATGCTTATCCAAGAGAATAGTGATGACCTTGAACAACCACTTGCATTTTTAGCCAAGGCCTATAAGGTTTTGAGGTTAGGTATACATATGTGGAGAAGTAAGTCCTTGCAATCATCCAGAGTCTAAAGAAATTTAGGCATATGTTGTCTAATAGCAAATTTCACCTCATGTTTCCACATCCCAGCATCAAGGATTTCTTAACCAATTGTGACCTGAATGAAAAGAGAGTGGGGTGGATCACTAAGGTAATGGAATACGATGTGGATATTAAGATCACCAAGCTAGTAAGAGGGAGAGGCCTATGTGAACACTTATTGTAGACTTTAAATAGTAAAAGGAGGATAGTTTGCTAATTCATGATGTAGCTATAGTAGAAGAACCAACCATTATGAAGGATTGGACATCAGACTTGAGGCATTTCCTTCTCACTTGTGAGTGCTTACAGGGCCTTGATAGGACCAAGAGGAGATACTTTAGACTCCAATCTCTCCCTTATGTCCTGATTGATGGAGTGCTATTCAAAAGGGATCTCTCAGGAGTCATTTTAAGGTGCATAGACCCAAGTCAGGCTGATAGGGTGCTGTCTGAGTTCCATGATGGGCCAGCTAGTGGTCACTTTGCTCCTAGGCTTACAACTGCAAGAATAATGAGAGCTAGTTACTTCTAGCCTACTCTATTCAGAGACATCCATGCCTAGGTATGAAAGTGCTAGAAGTGTGTACTCTTTGGTGAGAAGCAATAGCTAGCTACCATGCCTTTATAGCCTATTTAGGTAGAGCATCCATTCATGCAATGGGGCCTTGACTTTATAGGGATGATTAACCCTCCTTCTAGTGTTAGACACAAGTGGGTCCTAACTACCATAGACTACTTCACAAGATGGGTAGAGGCTATCACTTTGAAGCAAGCCAATGAAATTGTAGTCCTAGATTTTTATGAAGACATGGTAGTAAGGTTTGGGGTTCTAGCTACCATAATCTCAGATAATGCTTTAGCTTTTTTGAGAACTAAAACAAGTGAATGGGCATTGAGATATGGTATCTATATTAGCACTTCATCAAATTACTACCCACAAGGGAATGGGTTGGCTAAGTTCACCAATAAGAATCTGATCAAGATTATCAAAATAATAATGGAGAATAATCAGAGAACTTGGCATGCCAAGTTGAAAATAGCCCTGTGGACAGATAGAGTCACTTTAAAGAGAGCAATTGGTAATTCACCATACACTCTCATGTATGGAATGGAAGCTAGGCTTCTTATTTCACTTGAATTGTCAACCTTAGACATTACTCACTAGCTATAGTTAGAAGGAGGCAACAACATGGAGGTTAGGCTATACTAGTTGATGGAGCTTCAAGAGACAAGGGACTAGGCTATGGCTTCTATGAATAGTTGCCAACAACAGATAAAGAAACACTTTAAAAAGAGATCTTCATCAAAAAGTTTCTCTGAAGGATAAATCATCTTGAAATGAGATGCAGACCAAGCTAAGCCTAAAAAGCATGCAAAGTTTGACACCATATGGAGTGGTCCATACGGCATCACTCAGTGCAAGCAGGACAATGTGTTCTAACTCTCCAGGTTGAATGGTGAAGAACTGTATATCCCAATAAATGGGATACATCTTAAGAATTATCACTGAGCCCTCCTCCCATCATGTATATATTTTCTTTATTTCTTCCCTATTTTCCCTAAGTGCTTTTGCACATGTTAGTATTTTTATTAATCTTGTGTGTTTCATTTCCTTTTGGGGTAAGAACTTCATGATTGATTCTTGGATATCTCAAGGTAGTTTCCAACTTTTTAAGTTGTGTTCTGACTCCATGCCCAATGGACATTGAGGCTAATGGTTTCTAAGCATAACAGGCATGTTTCCCCTAGGAATCACCGATTTTTTAACCATTTTGGCCCTGCAAGCCAAAATCAGTCTCCTTCCCTTGCTATTCTAAGCCATTTTCAAATTTGATTTTTTCACAAGGCTTTCAACAAAAGGAGGAACCAATTTAATTATTTGACGTCAAGGTCCAATGCCATGAGCTTTCAATGAACTTTGAACTTGAACTTTGAACCATTGTTGGTTCAAAGGTTTGGTTCAACGACTTGGTTCGTTGTCTTGGTTCAACAGCTTGGTTCAATGACTTGGTACAATGTCTTGGTTCATCGACTTGGTTCAAAGGTTTGGTTCATAGCTTCATTCAACAGTTTGGTTCAATGATTTGGTTCAATGGTTTGGTTCAATGACTTGGTTCAACGGCTTGGTTCATTGGCTTGGTTCAATGGATTGGTTCAACCAATTGGTTCAAGCGGTTGGTTCAAGTGATTAGTTCAAGCACTTGGTTCAATCACTTTGAACTGGTAAATATTGAACCATTGAATTTTTGAACCATTTTTAGTTCAAGCACTTGGTTCAATCAGTCAATTCAATCAAAGGGTTCAATCAGTTGGTTCAAGTGGTCAAATGAATGAGCAAAACATACTATTGAACTATCAAATCATTTAATCATTAAACTAATTATTGGTTCAATCAAAAGGTCCAAGGGAGTCTCCCAAAGCCTGAAGGACAAGTACCCTTGTGGAGGATAGTGGACACTTGCAAAGGGATCAAAGAAAAGGTTGAAGAAATTGACCAAATGGTGATGGGTACATGAATGTCAACTTTATGGCAATGAAATAGCCATTGATCTTTAAATAAAAGGTGTGAACCTCAAGGAATTCAAAGGCTTAAATCCAAAAGGAAGAAATCATTGAGGAGGGAGTCCAAAGAGCTAAAAAATTAGTAGAATATATCTCCTGAAGGATGAAGGAGCCAGAAAAGACAAAGGCAGCAAGAGGCAAAAGAGCCAAGTGCAAAAATGGACAAAATAGTCCAAGTGGCAAAGGAAGGTGTCAACTTAAGGAGTTACTCTAGTGGTTGACATAGTATCTACCAATTGGTCATCAAGAGGTGTGAATAGTGAATGGCATGACCCATTTTTCTTAACTTTGCATTAATTAGCAGACAAACTATGTGAATGCATTGAAGGAGCGGTCTTGTTTGTAGACAAACAGTGTGGCCCATAATTTCACATATGATGTTTAATATATCTTAAATGCCTAAAATCAAAACATGAGCCAAATAACATTATCTATCAAGTGGCTTCCTCTTCCTAATGCTTAGAATGTGTAAGGGCCATTTATAAAAGGGTGCCAAAAGGCCTCTTTCTTCTTCTATATATTGAAAACTTCTCATTTTGAGAAAGATATCTCTCATGTTGTAAGGTGAAGCCTTGCTAATTTTCACCTGAAATCAATAAAGTATGCACTTTTTACCTCTATTATAGTTGGATATATCTCTAAGTGTGTCTGAGTGTTAAACTTGTGTTCAGTCATTTCTTTTTTAATGCTTTCATAGGGTTGAGGCCAACACACCTGGTATATACAAAGCACCATCCCTATAGGTGACAAGAAGAGCTATATCTAGAGCACAGAGGTAGAAGGAGGTTACTAGATAGTGTGCTTTCCCTATAGTTCCTATGATAAGTTCCTTTTTTGTGTGTTTCCATTAAAGCCTCCCTATCAAGATCCCTGTAGCCTGGTTCGTTTACCAGTTAAAGTGTATGTATGTGTACTTATGGTTTAGAGTGCAAGTATGAGTAGATCAAACATGTTTGGTGCATCACCCTCTTAGGTTAAGTTCTATTTTTAAGTAATCCTTCTCTCTTTTAACCCCCCCCCCCCCCCATTATACACACACACACACACACATATATATATGTATGTATGTATGTATGTATATATGTATTAGCAACTTACTAGAATAACTTAGATGCATCAAAGGGAGCTAGCCCTTATCTAGAGACTCTCCTCTCAGTTTTTCTAAACCCACAGGAAAGAGAGGAGTGTCTATTTTGATGTGTGGAAGACAGGAGCTCAGCCTCCTGTCAAGGGTGCAATCCACTGCATCAACACTTCATTTTGTTGAAATGTTTGAGGAACTTTTATTCAAAATGAGTATTTGATTATTTGACATAATAAAAATTAGGAGTAATGGTTTTAGTTTTTTTTAATAGACAGTTGTGTGTATTTTTATAAATATATATATGAAATTCATAAGGTTAGTATTTTTTATGGATTTGAGTTTCTTGTATTTGATTATGGTCTATTTACCATTTTCTTGAAAGAGGCATGATGATTATGAATTAATAATGTATGGCTTCCTTAGGCTAGTAGTTGTGATTTTACTATGGTTGTTAAGAGGATGGAATGATTAATTTTTATGCATAATGATGGTTATATATGTATTATTTTCAATTTTTTTAAAATTAAAAAAATTGATGCATTCTATTTTTAATATCATGAAAATTAGGAAGTATTTGAGCTTAGTGGTATGAAATTATTATTTTATCGTACTCTATTAGATGTTAGACTTGAATCCAAGTTCAAATAATTTAGGCATAGGTGTTTGGGGTTGTGAAGATGAATAGTGAGGGTACTCCTTCATGGGGTATTTCTTGAGGCAATAAATTCATTCATGGCCATAGGGCTGCTAACACATTTCATAGACCATTTAACCATGGAACCCATGTTTCTTTGTATTTTGATGCTATTTACCCTATATTTTAGAATGTTATAAATTCTTTTCCTTCTAAATTTTTTAATTTCCATGGATATGAGGACAAACGGGAGTACATTAGAGGAATCATCCTCAAGGCTTTGAGTGAGTCCTCCCAACACATGCATACTACCATTTAGTCTGATCAACATAATGTTCCATTTCCCAAACCATCTAAAATGATTCTTGAAATAACTAAAAAATTGTATCCCAATGCACTTGTTCCACTTAACACTAAAATTCCATCCCTTGAGCCTGAATGACCCAATTCTTCTAGCAGGAAACATGGTAGCATCCTTACAACATAGCCTATGAAGGTCATAATGTTAAAAAAATTTAAGTTAGGGGTAGATGATTATGAAGGGACCTATTTTATTGGGATTCATATTGCTTCCATGGATTATACTAAGTACTTGAATGATAAAGGTGCCCCTTTGATAGATTTAGTTTCTATTGCATACTCTGATTAAATTCTTGTGTTGAAATTTCTATTGATACGTGGTACTTTTGAATTATTGTCATGATATTTATAATTATGTTGATAATAGTCTTGGTAGTTTTGATATATACATGGCAGTATTTTAATTCTTGAAAAATAATATGTTCGAATGGTTTACTAAAAAATTATGTAAATGCATATGGATTTTATTTTTTTAGTAATTAATTTTATTTTAATATAATAGTTTTTTAAATTTTTTTCTAATAGTTTGAGGTTTATTTTAATGTTTTTTAAGTCAGTTAAGGGCCCCCACCCATTATAAAATATATTGGTATATTATTTTAATTCAATTAGCTATTTGAGTCAATTTATTGAAGAGTTCTAAGTTCTTCAATTTTCCATCAATATTAATTAGTTAGATTTCATTTATTTTCTCTTATTATAGATTAATTTTATGATTTTTGATTTCTTTTTTGCACTTTTAAATCTCAATGTCTATATCATTCACTTAGGTTTCTTAGTTCATATTATTTTGTTATCTTTTTCTTATTTTCTCTTAAGATTAGTCTTTTTATCTTAGATTATTTACACATTTGAGTTACATCTTACTTTATAATTTTTCATTTTGATTTAGTATTTATTTATTTATTTATTTTGAATATTAATAGTTTAAAGTTTGTTTAATATTAGAAGGTAAAATTTTATTTTATCAATTTAATATTTTTTGTTGTATAAGCAATTTTTTTACCTTTCATAGTTAATCTCTTTTCTTTTAATATAGTTTTTTTAAATAAGTTTTTTATAGACCTAAATTATTTACAAGTTATTAATTGTTATTTATTGCTTATTTATTTCTTAGTATTAGTTTATTTGATTATTGCTAAAAGTAATTTAATTTCTTAGACTTAGTTTTCTATTAATAAGATTAATTAATTAAATAATTTAAGTCTTATTTACTCATTTCCTTTCTATTTTGTCTTTTGAAACATAGTTGTAATATGTTATAGTTGTAGTTTAGTTATTTAATATGAGATAGGTTGCATTCTTTACTTTATTAGTTAGTTGATTTTACTTTTCTTAAGTGGTTATTTTTTTAATTTTATTTTCTCTTAGTGATAATAGTGATTGTATCTTCCTTTTCATTGTTCTAATTTCATTTACATTTCTAATTTTTTTGTCTCTTGGTTGATTTCATTTGGTTTCTTTTTCCCTCTTTTGAGCTAAAAATTTATAAAAGAGATATCAAGAGATTGATAAAATTATTTGATAGAACCTGTAATATTTCTTTCTAGATATTGCCTCTTCTATATGCTTTACATTATTCGATAGGTTAGCTTACATTTTTTGAAATCTGATTCACATATACATATATTTGATAATTGAGATACTTAATTACTGAATTGTTCATTGCTTAACTTGTCTATTATTTCCAAAACTTATTAAAACTCTTATGCACATCTTATAAAGATTTTTTACTTCTTAGATCCCTCATGATTAGACTAGTAAAATCCCACCTTGACCTTGAAAATAGGTGATAGGGTTGATTCATTGATGTGACATCTTTCACAATAAAAAAAACCTATGAATACTCTATAGGAATGAAATGTGATAAATGCTCAAAGATGGTCCATAATATTGAGATTATCAAATAGTCCCAGAATCATTATTATTATATAACCATAAAATTAAATATCATAATTACATTAAAATATTCACTAACAAATTCTAGCATGTCCTTATAAATTTATGTTTCCAAGTTTTTAAAGTGATTTATGGTTTGGTTCAATTTTTAATTTATAGATATATAGATCGTGCAAGTTTAGTTTTGTCTAAAATATCATTTTCAAATGGATTTTTTTGTAGTTCAATTTTTAGAATTTTATGAATAAATGTGTTATTATTATTACTATTTTTATATGCCAACTTTTAAAATTTCAATGTAAAAGTTAATCAAATAATTAGAAAAGTGATTTCATACTTCAAGGGAGTGATATGCATGGGTTATTCATAAAGTTGGTATTGAAATATTTTTTCTCTAAAAAATATCTACTTGTAGTTTGAGTGATAGGAAAAGAATAAGGGGTTTATTGAAGATAAATACTTTTCTAACATATTTTGATAAACATCAATAAGGATAACCTTTAACATGAAATATTGGTTTATAACATCAACCAGAACCCAACATTATTTCTCATGATCAATATTAGGTTTAACAAGGTTCTAATAATTTTAGTCAATAGATTCAACTAATAATACCAATGATCATGATATAGATGATTTGATACAATTTGGTACTAAAAGTATTGATAATTTAATTTAACAAGTAGTTTATGAAATCTGTAACTATTCTAATAAAAGTAAGTCACACCAATGGGAAATTTTAGAGAATTTACAAGTTGAATGGGTTTCTAAATATCCTTTTATTGAACCTATTTTGAATGAATATACTAATTAGCCACCAAAAAAGTGCAAGTGAAATAAATGTATATGGAAACCAGGGAGGTAAAATCACATGTAACTAAAAATAGATACCATAAAAAATCATGAGGTGAAAGTATATGAAAATAAAATTATAAATGAAGAGGAGAAATTAGTGATAAAATGGAGAACAAAACAAAAGTCTGTTCATGTTATGTATGCAAGTAAATATGATAAATAAATTAAAAAATAATAAAAACTTAATGTAAGTAGATTAACCATTGCAACTATATTTAGAAGAAGGATGAGAATCAACCAAGTGTCAAATATTGTACAACTTTGAGTTAATTTTTCACATTTTAAAGAAAGGTTGATCAATGACTGATTATCTAGGATATAAAGACATGTTATAATTTTGGCATTCCTATATTTCCTAATACTCATAGTTATCTATGAGTGGTTGGGAATGGACTAACTATCTTTCTCAAGTAGAAAATGAAGATCTTCAAGAGAAAACAAGGATTTCAAGATACATGATATTGTCACTTGATTAATTTGCATCCATTGATAACCCTTCTTGGGTGTGTATGCATGTTTACACTATTATGAACCATGTTAATTAGCCTCATTTTTTTTCATTCAAAAAATAAATAAAATTTAACTTCTTAAAAAAATTTTGAACTAATTAAGAGTAATTTAAAAGAGGTTGGTGGCATGGATGATTTCTCAATTTCATGATAGATTGTTTGTGTAGGGGTATATGGATCACCAGTTATGCAAGGTCAAAGAAGTGGTATTTATGTAAGGCTAAAAACTTATTTTACACCATATTTTATTGGTATTCATTTCATGACACGTAGAATGAATTTGGAATTCAAAATTTGGATCAAGTTTACATTAGTCTCAAAATTTGAAGATCTTATTCATGAAATCCATTCATACTTTTGTAGAAGTTTAAAAATATTTTTTAACTTCAAAATTGTGATGAAGGTATAATACAAGAACATAAGATACTTAAGGATGTTCATACTTGATAAATTTCCCTTTATGTACCAGCATATAGAGTATATGTACAATATTAGTCATTGATGGAAATAATGGAGGAACATTGCAACGTAATAGAAAAATTTCTAGATATTTTATTTCGATTAAGTGATATAGAAAAATTATTGACCTTATACGGCCTTTTACCCATGTTGAAAGAAATGAATTTAATGATAAATAAATATCAAGAAATAAAAATGCACATTTAGGAATATGCTACATTGATAATAACAATCATAACAATCATTTATAGGTAAAAAGTTCACAAGTTTGAACTTAAATAAAAATATTAAACATGGTAGTAAATATTTAGAGTATAATGAAGATGGATAATTATGTGTAGAAGTGTGAGGATATAAAATATCCCTACACACTTTTACCATAATTGGTCGATATAATAGACACCAATAAGTTATTGTTACAATGGATTGAGTCCTTGATGTTATATCTTCTATAAGGTCTGGCTTGAAGTAAATTGAAAAATGTATATCTTCAAACATTATAGATTAGCTTCTTCAAGATGAACTATTAAAATTCAGTGTTTTGGTGTACCCTCAATATTGGAAAAATATTATCTCGTCATATTTTTAGAATAAAATACAAAAATCAGCCCACCACTTATGTAAGAGTGTAAGATTTAATGTTTAAGAAATGTAAAGCATTTTAGATTATCCATAGCTAAGGGAGTATTTTATTCAATTTTCTACAAAAATGTTGGAATGGGTTAAAAAAATTTACAATGCTTTTTAAGATGTCTCGATTGCTAGACTATGGACTACCTTAAGTTTGAGTGAAATATTAAGTGATAGTATGTCAAAATATTTTAATATTTCTAATTTATGCCAAACAATGAATTTGGGCTTAGTGAAAGATGAAATAATATTTAGTGCATTTCCATTTTAAATTCAAATTTAATAAATAATCTTGACAAGAATTTGGAGACTTGTTTAAGGCTCTATATAACTAAAAACAATATCCTTGGTTTTTCATTTGATAGATCTATAACAAAGTGGTAGTCTAAAAGTGAAAGAAGAGGATTGGATAATAATTATTAAAAAAACACTACATCCAAATAGTTATATATTACTAGATTTGAGTGTAACAACTTTTGAAGAGAATACAAATAATAATTATCAAAAAAAGGAAAGAAAATTGGCATGTTAAATTTTTTAATTTAGGCATCTATAATCTAATGTTAATCAAGGAAGGATAAAAAAATTGTGATCTCAAAGAATTTTCCATGGATTCATGAAACCATATTTCATTTTGATAATTAATACTAGGTAACTCTAATTTTGATGGAGAAGTGCTAATACTTGATTATAAAAATATGTATTTGTTTATTCTCTTTGATTAAGAGAACATGCATATAATAATTGTAAACTCTATTATAGATATTCATAAGTATATTTTGTTTTTCCCTTATTATTTTATACCAAAATTATTTGAGGTATCTATAGTGTAATCAATAGTACATATTAGAATTGTACAATACCAATATATGTAGAATGCTAAATTGATATGCTCAATTATCATAATCTGATTTTCTGTCATAATTTTTTCTATACTCAGTTTACTATATTATCTAGTTTGTATTTTGAGAGAATTACATAGGTATTTACTAAATTTATACTAAGTTGAGAGGCTTATAATAAGCCAATATTTGCGTATAGTATTCAATTTGATCTTCTTCAAATGAAACCTTAAATTTACTCCCATCACTGTTCTTATTATGTAGAGATTTGATTCCTCTCCTAGACACAAGTATTTTTATGTCATTTACATGGTTTTAGGTATAGTTTAAGGATGAACTAGGCTCAGGGATGAAAGAGTTTGAAAAATCAACATTGTAAAGGTATAGAGGTGTAAAAAGAGTAAATGAAAGAATAGGCTATTATATTATCATCTTGCATTTATTCTCTTTTATACCATTATAGAATTAAGTTCTTGTCTATGTATCTTTTTCAATATTCTAGCTAATGGATGGGCTGAAATGGGCCACCGATGGTTGTGCTCATTGTACCCAATTTTTTTCTCACCATTGACATATTTTTTATGGATATTTAGAGTTACATTGTTGTTGTCAATTTAATTACATGGGAAACATGTAGGAGGAGGATGTATAAGATTTTTAGTATTTTATAAAATAATGATTTTAGTTTGTTTTACTCCCTTATTTTGATGTTTGATATTGTGTCGTATGTTTCTCAAGGATGGATGCTAAGTCTAGGCATGAACCCAAGAAACCCTCATTGACCAATTTGAATATCAGTATTATACAATCTTCTAATTAAGGGATGGATCCAAATATATAGAAAGAATCACAATCTAAATAAAATTATGTGGAAAATGAAGCACAGTGATAAAGTTCTCATGAAAAACTACTACTTTTTGTTATCTAGTAAAAAAAAATTCTTATTAGAGCATTGTCATATTTTTCAAAAGCATTATAATTATGACTGAGCCTTATGTGGTTCTTTTTAATTTTGGTTGTTTACTTAGGGATATAAGTTATACTATGAAGATAAATAAATTGTCTAATATAATTATCCTCTATAATTTATTATGTGTTTATTTTTTATAGTTTGAGAGAAAGATAAAACAAAAAAAGAGGGGTTGATTGATTGATTTTGGTTCATGACCTTTGTAATAGACTGCTAATGCATTAAGTCCATATTGTGAAATTTAGCTTGTATAACTACCATATTATTGATGTTTTTTGTTTACTCATAACTAATCAAATGAATAGCAATTGATTATAATGATATGACCTAGTGTTAAATCATCTTAAGATGATATGGCCTAAAGGTGCAAGTTTTTCTAAAGATATAAGTTATGTCGAAAGGAATAGTGTATTTTTTTATTTTACTTACAATCTCAAAATAATTGGCATAATAAATAAAGTAGAAAATATCAATATAGTACAAGATTCTATTAAATCACCTATATCATGATCATTAATATGCATGTATTAGATTCCTCTCCTAACACATGTATTTTTGATGTTATCTTCATGTTTTTAGGTACAATTGAAGGATGAACTAGGACTAAGGATGAAAGAGTTTAAAAAGACAACATTTAAAAGGTATAGAGGTGTAAGAAGAATAAATTTAATAATGGTCTATTATAATATCATCTTACATTTATTCTCTTTTATATCATTATATCATTGAGTTTTTGTTTTTGTAACTCTTTCAACCTTTTGGTTGATGGTTGGGGTGGAGCTTTACCATTATTGTTATTTAAATCGCATAAGAAACATGTAGGAAGATGATGCCTGATGTTTTCAATATTTTGTAAATTAATGTAAGAATCACTTCCATTAAACTACTTTCAGTTTATTTTACTCCCTTATTTTGATGTTTTATCTTATGTCTTATGTTTCTCAAGGATGGATTTTGAGTCTAGGCATGGCATCCAATAAAGCCTCATTGATAAATTTGAATAGTAGTATTATACAAGCCTTAAATGAAAGGCTATATCTAAAGATACAAAAATAACAACAATAAAAATAAAATGATGAGGAAAATGAAGCACGATGAGAAATTTCTCTGAAGAAACAAATACTTTTTATTGTCTAATAAAAGGTTTCTTATTGGAGCATTGTCATCTTTTTCAAAAGCATTATAATTATGACTAAGACTTATGTGTTTCTTTTTCATTTTGGTTATTTCCTCAAGGAATAAATTATAATATGTAGATAAATAGCTTATTTAATATAATTAACCCATATAATAATTTTGTGTTTATTCTATATAATTTGAGAGAAAGACAAAATAGAAAAAAAAAGGGTTGATTGATCGATGTTTCTTCATGACATTTGTAGTAGGCTTATAATACATTAAGTCTAAATTGTAAAATTTAGCATCTAGAACTACCACATTACTGATGTGTTTTTTTTACCTCTAAAGAATAAAATATGTACCAATTGGTTACAATGTTATGACATAGTGTTAAATCAGGTAAATATGATTTGCCTTGTTCTCTTCTTGAGCTTATTCACAAGTTGAGAAATTATGTAAAAAACATTAAAATGTCCACATATTACCTATTATGGTTTTATTTTATGTATTATTGGAACAAATAATATCCTCCTTAGTAGGCCCATCTTTTTAGGGTCAACTCTTATCACATAAATTATTTCCTCTAAATTTGATTTTTTTTTGTTTCCATTAGATTGCCTACTTTTTTTTAATGTGTAATATAATTTTTTGAAGTTATTTATTGTTGTTTTATCTCTTCAAAATTTGACAATATTCTCTTCGAAGTCTTCAAAAAAATAATTGACTTTAAGATTTACAAAATTTTTTATTAAATTTACCATAGTATAAGAGATTCAAGTCTTTGATCATTTTTAAAAATGACATAAAATAACATGGAATAAAACTAAGTAAAGTTCATCATTATCTTGTTGTTTATATTTTTAAAATAATCAATAACAACATCCTTATAAAGCATGTTCATAGATTTTGAACAAATCTACTAGATTCTTAATATCTCTTTTAGTGTAGGTGAGTTGAGAAATACAATAAAAAATTTCAACCAATTATTTTTTCTCTAGAAAATAAAAACCCAAGGCATATGTATCGACACATGTGGAGTTGAAATAAACTTATTATATTATGAAATGAAAGTGACTAAAAATTGTGTTGATAATCCCTATAAAATATATACCACTACAAGAAATGTAAGTTCAAGGGAAATAAATAGTACCAATATAAATCCATCATGTGCATGGCATAAAAATACACCCCAAACATTATAGATAGTAAGCAATAAACACTAGAGCATAAAAATTTTATAAGAGAAGAAAATATCAAAAAAATCATGCACGTGATTCTAGATAACCAATGATAGAGCTTATCAATAAGGTCATCCATTTTATTATCTTGTCATGTAAAATATTAAGAACAATAGTAATAGTTAAATTCATTAAATAAAAAATCACTCCAAATAAAAATCACTGCCATCACAAACTTTAATTTAATAGGTTGTATTTATCAGCATTGATAGAAACTAGATGGGATATTATACATTTCAAATTTATGTCACTTTGAGAATTAATTAAGCTAATTAAAGAGACTTTGTACATTAAAAATTGATGTCACTTTGAGAAAAATGAGTATAGATGACATGGTATGACCTTATTTATTTATTATTTAAATATGACATGTAAATTTTTTAATATTTATAAGTTTTTTGAAATAGCTTATAGAATAACTAGTCAGATTAGACTTGTGTGGAAATTTTTCCAAAGATTAGTTAATGGATTTATCCCTAAACTCTAGTATTCTCCAATATTTTATAGTAAGTTATAGGGGTTCATTATTAAAATTATTCCTAGTCTCCACTTGGGCCTAGGTTATTATTGTTAGGTATAGGCACTATCTCAAGATTATCCATCTCCTTTTAGGATATGTTTGAGGCCAATGTGAAATCAACACAACCTGTCTTAGTATTATCAATTGTGTTTTTTAATCTACACCAAGTGGGCAAGTCTAAATCTTCCATGTTCACTGAGTTTAGGGCACTATTTTTGTTCTGATTAGTATTGTCAAGAGAAATAAGCATGTTTCTATTGTTAGACCTAGTTTTTAATTGCTTAATGGTTCTCTAAAAAATTTAGTTCATGTTTTGAGGTGGGTTATTTTTAGTTTGGTTGATATTTTGAGGCACTTGCCTCCACAAAATAATCATGACATTAGTTAATCTGTAGACCATCTACTATAAGTTGGTTATTTTTTTGGTTCACAATAGCATTTTGAGCATTTATCAATTGCTATAGTGGGTAATTTATAGGTGTAAAAGCATTGAGAAGCATTGAGATAAATGAATGAACTTGGTTATGTGTATTATTTTTATTGAAGGTAAAAGTGGGTTTTAGAGGGAACCTACTCATAAAAAATAACCACCTCTATGGCCAGTAACATAGAGAAAAATATTAATAAAAATAGAAAATAACACAAGTCCACTGGAAAGAAATAACAAAGACACAATAGAAAAATAATTGATACACAACTTACATTACATAAATAAAATTATTTGTCTTTTATTCCATTCCTTGTAAGATTTATTCTACTCCTCTAGCATATTTGGAAATTATTCTCTAAACCACCCTCCATTTTATCCTTTTCACCAGTAGTAGTCACTCCTTTAATATTTTTCTTGGGTCGAGTTTCATTATCACTTGGTTTTATATTATTAAAAAATATAGATAACCCTTCCATACTTTGCATTGCATTATTCATTATTACCTCACTGAAGCTAACATGAAGATTAAGATTATCCTTGAGCTCTCTATTTTCCTTCTCTAACATATTAATTCTATCAGTGAGAATCTTTGTCCAAGTAGCCATTTCAACTTCCCTCTCCCTTGTGAAAGAAATCCCATATTTTTTTATTGAATTTATTTACCTCTTATTTTAGTATTGAATTATCCTTAACAAACCAATTAAATAAATATTTATGAAGGTTTAACTCATCCTCTAGAATATATATTTTGATTTTATTCTTTGTTATATCCTTGAATGAGTTCAAATCAAAGTCTGCCAAAATATTATAATGAGGATCCCATATTTGTACACCTACATTGTCATCATTCCATTTGTTTCCTCTAACATTTTATTTTATGCATTCCCTATTTCTAGGTAAGTCGGTCTTGATTTGAGTATTATGTTCCTCATCATTTTATTTGTCCATCTCCTTAAGATCAATTACTATTTTTGTTTCCTGAAACATCTGATCATTGAAAGAACCCTCTTCGTTGTTATTATCTCTATTATGATCCTCATACTTCTTAGCTTTAGGTTTAGGTTTGAAAATAATTATTATAATTTATTTAGGAGGCCTAGTAATAGACACATTTACATTGAAAATCTTATTTTTAGAAACTGAATACTGACGAGCAAGGTTTTAAGATTGGAAAAATTTATATATAATAAAAATAACCATGTGGTGTAGCAACTCTATTTTATTTCCCATTTGGACCTCTTTGAATAAATTTTCTAAGGAATATGAAATATAAAAAGGAGTACTAAAAGGAATGTTATGATGAAGATAATTTAGGAAATGGAGATGATTGTGATGCACCACTTTATATCTTCCATCAAGGTTTGCATAACTTATAATTTGATCTACCACTTCATCAAATGGATTAGTAAAACCTCTCTTTTGAATCCTCCTAAGAAAACCATGATATTTTCATCACCCACGAGAAATTTTTCTTTTTCCTACTCAAGGTTCATAGTCAATCTGATAGATTTAGTTTCTTCAATTTTAAGCCTAGTAACCCTTGAAAGTCGATCCTCTATGATTTCAATATAAATGTTCCAAATATTAACCACCTAATCTACCAATATTTTTCAAATTAATGTGGGAGATAAGTATCATATACACAAAATATGATCAATTAAGTTTTTCATACCCCCTATGTGTAGAATTTTCCAAACATCTTTCTTCTTCATTATATGATCGATATTCATAGGTTCCATATGATTCAAATCCCCTCCCATGGAAAAATACCTATTTTTATACTTTCCTAAAACTACACTTGTAGGGATTCCAAAATTAATGAACTCACAAATACCAAAAGCCTTCAAATGATTTTAGTATTGGTTGACCATGTAATGATGAAAAAAAGTATGCCATTTATTGATATGATTAAAAACTTTATTATGAGTCAACATAATAAAAACACCAATTTCAAAGCTTAGCCTTACGTACCAATCCTATTTATAGATCTAACCCCTACATGACTAGATTGGTTTGTCCTTATTGATTATATCATTGACATGATTGGGTTGAACCTCCATTTTAAGCCAAACTTTGAACTCCTTAGATTATACCACTCTATTATCAAAAGCATCAATAAGCATATTTCCCTGTATATACATATGATAAAAGATAACTTTTTCAAATCATTTGCTTAATTTAATAATTTCATCTATTATATGTAATATCGACTAAGAAATCAAATTCTTCTTATTGATATAGTTAATTATATTGAGAGAGTCCCCCTCAGTATAAATGTATTGACAACCCAACTCTAGAGCCACCTGGACCCCCATAAGGATACTAATGCTTCTAATAAATGATTTATTCAAAATTCCATGCTTTCTTCATAAGCTAAAATAAGATCTCCTTGATGGCCTTAGATATCCCCTCCACCTTCAAAAAGCCCAAACTTACGTTTAGAAGACCTGTCAAAATTTAGTTTCACCTAACCAGGTTGAGGAGCCAACCATCTCAAAAAAATTCTCAAGGATATATTTATATCCACCATAGGAATTTTGTCAAGGTTAAGATTCCATTCCTTAGAAATGGTTTCCTCAGATGGCAAGAAAGGATGTATTTTCCCCCATCTTATATTTTTGAAATTTTGAGATAAGAGGGAAAACATTTTCTTAGATACTCTAACAAAGGGATTTTCATGTCCCTTAATATTATATTATTGTGTTCCTTCTAATTTATCCATAGAAGATGACTAAAATTAAAATTCCAAATCTTCTTGAGTTCTTGGTTAACAAAAGGACAATACCAAGCTTGCCAAGCCTCCATAATCGATGAAGGAAGAACCCATGAAATTTTGAATCTTTCAAATAGAGAACCCTAGATGTAGAAAGAGTATACACAATAAATTAAGATGTGATTAATATATTCTCAAGCATTATCACATAGTAAACACCTATTTACCACATTAATACCTCTTTTACTTTGATTATCTAATGTAAGAATTTTGTTTTAAACACTCAACCAGATAAAGATGTTGATTTTTGGAATTAGATTTTTACTCCAAATTTAACCCAATGGATTTCCCCTCTTTTTCAAATTTTAAATCTTTAAATATCCAAAATTAACATGATAATTTATATACATTTAATCAATCCAAATTAATTCATCCTCCATCTATAGATTTGTAAAATAGACCCTTGAGAATGAAATTAAGATTTGAAACAATAGTGGCTAAAGTTACATTAACATTATCAAGGCTTAAATGCTTCCAATTTTTTATACCATTACAAACCTATATATTACATGACACCATTTCTCCTACAATAGAAGAGATATAATGAGAAAATTGATGCCGTGGAACAAGAGTCTCTAGTGAATGCTTTAGAATCTATGGATCCTTCTAAAATCTAATATTATGACTATTATCCAGTTTTCTCCTATAAAATTTTAGTAAAGTATCCCTATTCTTGGAAAATAAATTCTAAATTGAAAATCCTTAAATAAAATTAGGCTTAGTATGGAAGGATAAAAGAGAATTATAACCAAGACATTTGGCATAGAAAATGTTTTCCCAAGGAGAAGGTTCCTTTGAGGATTCTATAACAAAGATTTGAAACTAATATCTTGTTCATAGAGTAAATATTTATAATACCTAGCCTTCCAAAGGATTTTATAAGGCATACCTTGTCCCAAGCGACCACAGAGAATTTATGAATATCCTCCACTCCCATCCATATGAGCCTTTTTTTTATTTTGTCAAATTTTTCCTAGATTACTTTGGGCATTATGAAGAGGGACATAATGTAGATAGGGAGACTTTATAAAACACTTTTGATTAGAAAAACTTTGCCTACATGAGAAATTAGATCCCCTTTCCAACCAGAAAGATTATTTTGAAACCTTTAAATTAGAGGGTACCAACATAAAAACATAAACTAGGTATAGTAGTTGTATTGTTATAGGCCACATGAATAATTTATTGATTAAAAAACTACAATAACACGTGATTTAGGGAAAATAGGGATAGTATTTAGGCATATGGTTAAATTTCATTAGATTATATTTTGTATTTGGACTTGAATACATATCCCTTGAAATTGGATTCATTATAGGAGTGTTTTGCATAAGGGCTTGATTTATCATAGGGACCTAGATGTAGAGACCTGGTTATCCTAATAAGGGTAAGGAATTAGTGCCATACCCTTGAGGTACCATATTTTTATAAATACTAATAATGTTTCTATAATAAAGGGATAAATATGGGAGTGTTTTTGGGGTCCTTTTAAGGAACATATAGGTCATAGGATCTATAGTTCTCAGATATGTCTATATAGCAATGAGATCTATTTATGTGTATGGATCATTCAAATTATTATATATATTTTGGAACCAAGTATTTAAAATAATCATGTGGTTTTTAGGTTCGTTATGTGCAATTATAAATTGATTGTATAATATAGTAGGGTCTATTAGTATCCTAAAATGGTTAATGAATACATACTCAATATTAGCCCAAGAAGTGATGGACCCATCTAGGAGACATAGATACCAATAAAATTCTAACTCATATAAGGGATATGGTAATAATATAAATGTCACATCATCATGTTGAACTTGAGTTCATATCATCGAATCATTAAATGTTTGGATATGTTATTCCATTGTTTTAACCCTATTCTGAACATATCATGGACAAACTTTCTTTTAGTATTTTGGGAGGTCATGGGAGAGTCATAAAATATTCACAGGATAACTACCTCATCCTAACCAAGAAATATTATCCATTTGTGGTATTTATGATATAATTAAAGGATTAATAAAAGGATCACTTGTAGTAGGAGAGTTATTGGCTGAACATATTTGTCTTGTTTTAGAATTTCCTTTATCAGTTCTAGTTCTTCTATGTCTTGAGAGGTGAAATAGCTCAAATTCACCTTTAATGGAGTTTGACCATGTAAGAATTATTTGATTTTAAATTTTTAAAAACTTTTAGAATTCTTATCTAAGTAGATCCTAAAAAATTTAAAACATAATCAAACATGAATATTAAAGAGCAACCTAGTCATGCCCTCCTTTTAGGGCCATTTCTATTTATGTGTGGTTTAAGCACACCAAATTACAAGTATAATGTGAGTATCAATGAGTTAGGATATCCTTACACCTATCCTAAAATTAAATATTGACAAATTCCCTGAGGTCTATGTTCACCATGTCATGGAAAGCCTCATACTTCAGTTGGTCGATGAAAATTATTCAATACAAGGACCTGGTTTAGAATGCACTTCAATTCTTATAAAAAAATTAGACTTGGAAAGAATCATCTAATTTATATTTATCAATGAAATACTCACTAACTAATTATTACCTCTAATCTATTAGATTAAACAATGAATTAAAGAAGATGAGTAAAGTTCATACAATCTAGATTAAACTTTAAAGAATCAATTGAACATGGATTATTTTAAAAATAAACTAATAGGGTATATAAAAATATCAAAGTATAAATGGTATAGATAAAGAGAAAAAAATTATCCTATATTTTAATGTAAATAAATCTAGTTTGTTTGATCAAATAAATCCCATGGAACCACTCTTTTTTCTAACCAATATTCACATAGTCATGAACAAAGATGGTGTTAAATTTTATGTAAAACTAGATTATTAATAAAGAGGAAAAAAACCACCATATACATGTGCAAGAAATGTACATTAAATTCACAACATTTTAATTTATCTATGTATCTTATAAAGAATTTTCTTTTGGATTCACCCTTATTATTCAAAACAATAGAAAATATATCTCAGAACATCATAGCCCATAAAAACTAAAACTACCTAACAAAAAGAAGGAAATGTAAGAAATGAAAGGGAATGTATATTACACTATAGCCTCTAATTATAACTTATCCATTATTTAATACAATGGGGAACCGGTCTTATATAGGCACTCTAAATCCATATAGCTACAAATTGAATCTACCAATGAGTGTCATAACAACTTGATGAGTTGTGTCCACATAAGGCCACCTTAGGTTCTATTCAAACCATGATCAATGTACCAGGGGCCATATTTATTGATTCTCCATTGAAATACACATAATTTAATGTTGTTAGAATCTTATTAGGATCACTATTTGGCCATGTATTATGTAATTATAGGCCATGCCCTTTTAAGGTTTTTTTTATTTTATGGTCTTCGATTGGTACCAAAGTACATGCCACTACATAGCCAATCCCACTATATAATTTAATTTGAATTTATTTTTAGATATATTAACATGATACCAATCAAAACCTAAATACATGGAATCTATTAGACCCATAATCCAATTATATACTTAGACAATGTCAATGGAAAAGACAACTATCAAATTCAATCTCAAATTATTATCTTAGAAACCCCCTCATCCTCCTATGGAATATATTTCCATGTCACTAATTATCACTACATAGGATATACATCATGTATTTATGTATCATGCATGTGTTACATGTCTACCCAATACTCTTCCAATGCTTAGCTAAAGACACAAATTCTTTTGAATTATCCCTTTTTAAGATGTAATAAAACCTTGACAAGTAACATGATCTCATTTATTAGGATATTTGTTACTTGTTTGTTATGAACTTATCACTCTAGTACCTTGATATATTTACACATGGTATCATCTTAGGAATGTATATATATGCTAATTATTTATACTATGATGACCATCCTGGGGGTGTGTGTAAATGGGATCTTACCATGTGGTAATATCTAATTCTAAAAGAGATTTAATAATTTTCTAGATGAATACAGACTACTCTAGGGCTATAATGAAGTGGTGCAACATGATGAATACATGTATCTACATCCTATTAATTTTAGAACTTAAGAAATGTTTAAAATTGACTGAGTCTAATATTTATCATATAACCAATAATTGACAAGTGATATCTCCACACTCACCTAGGGCCTACAAGAAAAGTAAATAGTCATTGGTTACCCTTTTTAACTTTCAATTTAGAATGACTAAGTAACAAGTTAAAAAAGAATGTAAGGGTAAAATGAATAAATAGATATTTTTACTAATATACAAGGTAGAATTAGTCCACTATAAAAAAAATAATGACTAAGTCCAAACATCAAACAATATAATCAATAGCCATTTTAGTTCAATATAAAGCAAAAATATACCAAAACTATAAGGTAAATCAACATGAATTCCAAAATAATATAACCAATTTGATCAATATTCCTTAAAAATTGACCTAACCCAAAATATGCAACAATATAAACCTTTAGCCAATTAACCTAAAAGG
>JARHVA010003202.1:95000-115000 GCA_037957365.1 Torreya grandis
TCCTTGACATGACTGATATGGTATAAATCTTTGATCACACACTAGGCCACCATATTATTATCATCAAATTAAATTTGAGCTTATGAAAAACCTAAATATATCCCCCTCAAACCAAGCATCCATCATGCTTCTGCTAACTGAATAGTGTCTGCATGAAGCTTGATGGAGTCACCGTTATTTATAAATCACTAAAACAACACAAGTTTAGGAGATTCATATATCTCCATGCTCTCATAAAACTAAATATACTTTAGTGTCATTTTAGGATTTATTGGAACTATAGGCTTGACCTCTTCATCAACCATTTCATCATCAATATGAGCTGAAAATAGACATTCTTGACTTGATTTTTCATTTGAAGTATTCTTTAACATAAGAAACATTCCATTTTAGCTTGTATATTGATCATGAATAACCTTTTTGTCTTTAGTTTCCACACATTAATTTTCCTTCTCTCTTTCACTCTAGGGGCTTAAAATCTCTTGTTTTGAATTGATGACCTTCTAACTCTATTAGGGTATAATATTGAAATGTGTCCCACATTATGACAACTATAGTAAACAGCCTTATAACCGCTTGATTGATGTGAACTATGATTCCTTCCATAGTCCCATGAATACTCACTCTTGGAGGGTCTTCCACACTCTCTTGATCTATGACCAAATTAAATACATATAAAATAGTAACCATTGAATGAACTAGTATACCTTATAGCATTAGGTTATCTAATTGGTCTCTTTACATTGACTTTCTTGTCTTCAATATCCTTCTCTTTGAATTGAGTTACTTCTTTTTAGTTTTCTATGAAACCAAGACTAGTATTATCACTTGTTGACTTTTGAATACTCAGTATATAATATAGATCCTTAGTGCTCTTTTCAAAATGCATAAATGTCTTCACCTTGATAGATGTTTGATCCAACTAAGCTTTCAAGGATTCCACTTCAATTTCATACCTGGTGCATTCTTCTTCTTTAACTTTTAACCTAGTAGTGACTATCTCCATCTATTATTCAATCTAATCGATGACTTCATCATACTCTATAGATGTGTTACTCAATCTCTACTCAAACAAACCAATATACTCTTCATAGTCCTTAACTAATGATCTTGGTTTGTGATTTTTTATTTTTTGGAATTTCAACTCATCTAGGGCACTTACCAATTCTTCCTCAAGGTTCACTTAAACTTCTTCATCTAGTTATATATCAACCATAAGGCCTTCCCATTTGAGTAACCCTCATTATCTAATTATATGGCCATGATTAAGGTTTCATTATTTTCATGTTCAGGTTCATTACTACCTTCATCACTATCAGATGTATTTGTGTCACTTACATCAAATGAGTTATTATCTATTTTAGTGTAGAAAATTCTCTTGTTTTTGAATAACCCTTTCCTACATTCATACTTCCTAAACTCTTTCTTGTTCTTATCAAGCTTATATATCTTTCTATCATGTCCTTGATGTTCATCATGTTCTTCATCATGCTTAGTCTTATCCTTATTAGAATAATTGGAGGCAAAGTGAATAATATTAGCACAATTAAAACATTTAAGGGCAACTTACCCTTGTACTTACTATATCTAAAAATTAATTTCCTTAAAAACATGGATATTAATTGATCATCATCAACATATAAGAAATTCTCATCCTTAATCTTCTTAGATTTTATCTTATTATTAGCTTTGAATGCTTCTTCCTTCTTTGTAGGCTTTCCTTTATTTTTTTATCATCTCATAGGAATTCAAGATGCCCTGAAGCCTATCCATTTCAAACTTGTCCAAATCTTGAATATATTCTACTGTAGATACCTTAGAATCAAAATTAAGAGATAGTGATCTCAATAATTTTTGAACAAATATAAACTCTTTCCCTTCTTCTCCCAATCCTATAATGATGTTGATAACTTGATCAACATTCAATAGGTAAGATGCAATGGTTTCATTTTCATTCATCTTTAAACTCTCAAACTATCTCCAGTGGGTCTATAACTTGCCCATCTTCACCTTTTTGTCTCTTTAATAGATAATATTCAACTTATCCCATATCAAATTAGCTTAATCATAATGCATAACCTTCACAAAAATTTTCTCTGATAGGCTATATAGAATGGCATTCATTGCCTTGGAATTGCTCTCGCTTTCTTTCTTGCCTACTACATCAATTTGTGGTATAGGAGGTGGAGTATATCAGTTCACAACTAACTACCATATTTCATTGCCAATATAAATAAGATATGTCCTCATTATGATTCTCTAAAATTCATGATTATTACCATTGAATAATGGAGCCTTATTGGTAGAGAAACCGCATTGTTCTTGCTAACTAGCCATCCTTGCTTCTAAAATATCATTTAGGATATTATAACTAATTCAAAGGACCTAATATGATACCAAATATTGGAAGAAAAATGAATAATAATTATGGTTAATAAATATTCAAAAAAATTATTATTAATCTCACTTAATCAATCATGAAACATTAAAACAAGCATATAGATATTGTAAACATAAACACCTATCCACATAATCATGAAACACAAGAACACATCACATATGTGGGAAAAACTCAAGGGGGAATAAAACACACTAATATATAAAAATGGACTATATTAATATAATAATAACACCAAATTTAGTTAATCACCCACTTCACATGGAACACGAACCCTAATTAGCTAAGCACCAACTTAGCTAAGCTTTAACAAACACCAACTTTCAAGGAGGCACCAAACCCCTAGATGTCCCAGAACCATATCAACCACCTAATTTATTTAATAAAATTCTAGACACATTTTTTCTCAACTAATTTATTATGACCACCTCTTCAGCTTTTCACATTCTTATCCCTCTCAAACAACCTTCTAGGTATCTTCTCTCAAATAGGTCTCTTTAAGATTGATTAAGTCATATGACCTTGATCCTCAGATATAAAACTTATGTCAAATATTAATCATATATCCTATATACTCATTTTATGGTATTAAATACCTTCTTATTCTCTTATATATGTCATTTTATTCACTTATTCTCTACTCACTCTTTAATAGGCCTAAACCTATCTTGTATATATACAAGCCTCTAGCTCATATTGCTAGTTAGTTAGCCAAACACCTTTCACCACTTAGGTTGGCCATGGAATATATATTATTACATCTCATAAAAATTAATAAAACATGATTTTATTACTTTTAGGTCTTCCATTTCTTTTTTAGGTCCTATTTCATCTTTATGTCTTATGGAGACCTAATCTCATTATGTCTACTTTAGGATACATTACACTTTGCCTTCCTTGGAAAACATTAAAACACATTAAACAATAGTAAAATATAATATTGAACTAAAATATACCATTGATAATCTATTATAAGTTTCATAACACCTTTTATCTTTAACTACCACTTGAATTACACCATTAGTATTGTTCATAATTAACCTAGTTCATACTCAAAAAAATTGTCTTGAACTACTGAAGATAAAAGACCAATTAGATTTAAAAATGGAAATAAATAATATATTAAAAATATATAAGACCTCAGGGTCATCACCATATTATTTTTACTTTACAACTTAGGTCAAAAAGGACTCAAACCCTTCTCTACAAATATCTCACTTAGAACTACCAGCAACCTCAAAACATAGTCATGGAAACTTGAACTTATGAAAACTAAAAGAAAAATCATGGAATTATAATGAATGAAAATGATAATAAAAAATAATCATAATAACCTATAAAAAAATATCATAATATCTAATGGTAATTACTTATCTTTCAGACCAATTTGTTGACTTTATTTCTCATAGACCTCACTCAGTCAGTCAAGCCATTTTGGTTTCAACATTTTCACTACTTTCACTAAGTACCAAAATTTATATAGAGTATGGATAGGAAATAAAAGTTATAAATATAAAAATCATTTACATTATATTCTTTAACTTATGGTATATATTCTCAAACTCATTATTGTAACTTGATTACCCAGAATTGCCAGTTTGCCTTGAAGCATAGTCATGGTGTCAATGCCCTTAAATAACCTATATGATAATTTAAAGAGACTCCTAATACATATGGATGATATTATTATATAATTATAAAACTTTTATATATAAATATATCATGGTTAAATGGAAATATTTGTCTTGTAAACCAATCTCATAATCTTATACCTCACTATTTCATCTAAACTAGACAGGTCAACTTATGAGAAACATTTTCATCATATTTGACCTCTAAAACTTATATCCAACATTATCATGTATTAAAAATATTTAAAATTTTATATATTAACTTTTATTCATCCATATTCCATGATAACACATCCCTAATCATCTTCTCACTTCTATCTGGTTTTCTCAGTGTTTACATCATTATGCCTATTAGCAACTAGTCAACTTGGATGACCAGTTTAACACACCTAAGAATTATAAAACAATCAAAAAACATGGAAATAAAATAAAAGTATAAAATGTTTCAATCCAATTATTTTCATACTTTAACTTGTTTAACTTTGATTGTTATAACAAGTCTCTAAGAAATATGCTCTTTCATGTAAGGTTTGATCACACACCTAATAAAACAATCATACCTAAAGGTTATTGGGAGAGTTTATTATAGCCTCCAATCACTTATATAGTAATTAAAATTCATTATAATAAATTTATAGAAAAAAATCTTTCATATTAGATCACTATTAAGGTTCTTTAAGGGTTGAAACCATCTTCCACTATTAGCAATCATTCAGAAAGCTTATCCCCTCATTCTAGAAACTAGTTCCTATAAATTTGAGATAATAACCTTTACCATATACCATTAATATATTAGGTTCTTATTCAAAGGTTATACATTCCAATGAACACTTTAAAGTCTTTATTGGGTTGAGAACCCTTCATTCTATGCATACAAAAGACATCAAGACCACTTTTCATGCCTTATCTTGCAAACCATGAAATAAAAATTTGTGAGAATTATTAAAAAATTATATCATACCTATATCCATGATAATATGATATAAAAAATATTTAAATATGATCATGACCCCTCATTATGCCACTCTCTCTCTTTGATCTCTAGATCCTGACCTACAAATCACATTAGGCCTTGAAACTAGCCTTCATGACTCCTTCCATGTGATATATACCTCACTTAAATTACCAAAAAACCTATATCATGGTAAAAATATTCTTTATATGCATTTTACAACACCTCATGACACCTAATTAGGCTATCTAGGGTCTAGAACCAGTCTAGTTGTAGACTTGGACTTAAGGTCTTACCCCTTTAGGCTCACCTTGAATCTCTCCCAAGTGATTCAATGCCTAATATTCATGATCAAGTAACATTATACATAATTTTATGCCTATATTCATCCATCTCACTAGGACACCATGCTCAAACCTTCTCACTAGGACTTTACAAGCTATGACTAGTGCCATTAATAGGCTTCTCAAGCACTTAAAGCTTGACAACTGACCTTGAAACACTCTTTGATGCTTTGACACATTACTCACAAACCTTATATTCTCCTCAAATAATGTAATATTTCTTCACATACCTCTTCATTCTCATCATGTACATGCTTATGATATTATTATGCTTGTTATGAGTGGGCTTCTCAAGACACCTTGTGCTCAAGTATTAGTACTCAAACATGTTTCACTACTTATTTGATCATCAAAGCTATTTTTGACAACATTGATAGTCATAAATCTGATCTAAATCATGAAATCAACCATAAAATAATCATTAGGTTGCCTTCAAATTCTCTCTTATCACATGGCTTCCTTGTGACATCAATCACACAAGCTCATACCTCACAAACCACTCACTATGAGTATTTGATAGACGCACCTTGACATCAATGACATCATACTTTACATCAATGACAACACTTCTCAATACTTACTACTCTAGGTCTATGATAAAATGTGATTTCACCACATGGGATCATCATATTCATCTAGAATCTACGGGGCCTGGGTTCAAGAATCTAGATACCACAATGATGTGAAGAAGTTAGATCTAGACACATGACCACATATCACTTAATTGGGGATAGAAAGAATGAGGATGAAAACTAAAAGATTTGGTAGTTATAAGGCATAAATAACTTGACACACAACCACATCTTGCTTATTCAGGAGCCCAAGGATCTACGAGGGAAAGTGACCATTAGAATTCAAATTTTAAAATATAAATGGTTAAGTTAAGAACCAAGAAGAAGAGGCAAAATGTATACAAATTTATCAGAAATAAACATGCCCTTTACCAAATTTGAATACAAATTAGTATATTTAAAAATAAAATGACTAATTTTTAAGAAGTAATATAAAAATTTAGCCATTTTTAATAAAAATGAAATAGATTGCCTAAGAAAAGCCCTAGATAATATTAGATAAATCGTAGAGATCCAAGGCCCTATTTCAATTTTTATAGTTTAAACATTTGAAATGATAGTCAAATTTAAGCTCTATGGATGGTGAAAAATATGTTATCATTCCCTTTATTATTAGGTACCATTTATGTGGTATACCCTCATTTAGTTTCTTCTAAACTATGCTTCCAACTATATTTTTTTGTATATGGGTCCGGTGAGATAAGATGTGACAATTGGTACTATCTCACTAACCTAGGACATTTTTTCATGGTCACAACAAATTAACTATCTCAAGGCCATTAATAAATGATATTTCACCATGTGGCATCATCTTATTCATCTAAAAGCTCATAGATATGGGAACATAGTTATAGGTGCCTTAATTAAGTGGGGACAATGATTAATAATAGTTGGAAACATTCCAAGAATATAGGAAGTTAGAGACCTAAATTGAAAGTTTTAAAGTCCCATAGAAGTGAGGAAGTGGGATCATGAAATGTTTCCTCATACTATTCACCTAGAAGATCTTCAAAAAGTGACTAAGTCTGGAAATATCATAAGGAAGTTTGCAAGTGACAAGTGCCAAACTTTTACTTGTTTGGGGCCTACAATAAATGAAAATGATTTTTAGTGATTTGAATTTGAATTAAATTAATGAATTAATAATATAAAATGAAGACACAATGGAAACATATACTCAAATGAAAACACCTAATTTTCTAAACTTAAGGCTAATTCTGACCCATTAAACAAAGTGACTATGTAAAAACATGAAACCACACAAGTACATAGTATTTTTTAATTTGATAAAAAGCATAAATAAAATGAAGGGAGACAAATTTAGTAGAAATAATCAATCCCATTTTCTCAATCTACATCCAATTTAATCTAAAATACCTTAAACCAAGCAAGTTTTAAAGTGAAGTGATGCAATATTTTAGTCAATATAATTTAAAAGGGAGTGATAATAGACAAAATAATTTAGGGAAAAGATGTAGAAACTCTAGAAAAATATTTAGATAATTTTTTATAAATGTAATTAAAAATGGTATAAAATAGAAACTTTGATGTATTCCAATATATTCTTAAATATAAACCACGAATTATTAGATTTTAGAAAATTCAAATGATAATATCATTAAAGTCCCCAATGAAAATACCTTATAAACCAAGTGCATATAATGAACATTTAAAATTTAAAATTGGTTAGAATAGTAAGGCAACATTATTTTCCATATTTTAACATCCCAAGGAATTTTTTCAAATTAGATCAATAGATCCAATAGACCAAAGCCACTAATTCTACTAAAATACAAAACTAGACTCCAATGCAAAAGGACGTTACATGATTTATGATGGAATTTGGGCAGGTTATGCAAGCAAAAAAAATGGTGACTCTATTATAAAATAACTCCCATGTATTCGGAGATAAATAATAAGTTAATGAACCAATTTTTTTTGGCCAAAACAATGCATGGAACATGAAAAAGTTAAAGAAAGGACAAGATAAATGTATCCAAGTGACTAAATTCAGTATCCTTATTGACCTAATGTTTGTAAATCAGTTAATTTACCATTTTAAATACTTTTAAGGATTAACTAATGTGACTTCAAACATTAGGCTAGTGATTCATACATTGAATATGTTTTCTTAGACATTCCTCTGCTACCATCCAAACATCCTTAGCCCTGACAAAGTTACATATGATTTCACTCAAGGCCTTACTCTACTTCCAGTAGGGTATCCATGGCCTTAGTATAAGTTTCTTAAATCAGCCATAATTGAGTGTTTTTTAAATTTATTTTATTTTCTATTTTTTTTTTTATTTATGTTTTTATTAACTCAGTTTAGGGTTGGGGACCACCATGTCAAATGAAACGTAGGACTGTAGGATTTTCACTCTAAGCCTTCACCATAATAAGTTCACCCAAGAAAGTATATAAACCATTTAATATTTGAAACTCATGATTTGTTTTAGGAGAATTATTTTAGTGTCTAACTAGATTTCTTAAGCTTACCTAAACAAAGACAAATTCAAAACACATGTAATAATATAAACATTAGAAACTAACTTAGAAACATGATCTAAAGAAACAAAACAATTCAAATATCACTCTCCCATAAAATGTTGCTTTCACTACCTATTTATAGGTATTTCACTTATAAATTTGTATTTATCAATCATGGGAACCACGTTGGAAAATACTTAGGGTAGACCCAGTGAAGAAAGCAAAAGGAAGTAATAAAATATACCCAAGATAGTAAAAAAATAGGAAAGGAAACATAAAACAATACAAAAAGGGAAATTAAGAAATCAAAATAAATTTATTTAAAGGATTACATTGAGATAATTCAAGCTAAAAATAATGTTAGAAGAATTATCCATTGATAGGCAATGGGACATCTTCACTAGTTAGTCACCTTAGGTGGAATTCATTTTTTCCTAAGATTTTAGAAATTTGATAGGGACCCAACCATAGGACATCAAACTTTCCATGTTGTCCCTTATTTTTGTGATCATTTTTCCAAATAAGGACTAAATTAGAGATGCAAAATACTTTCACTTTATCTCACTTTTCAAATTAACATTTAATGATTCCTTAATGTCTACTAAAATGTAGTATGGTTACATCATGCTTTTATTCTAATTGAATCGGGTTTAGGAGATAAAATTTTATTTTTTTGAATAGTTTATAGGTAATATATCATGAATTGTAACTAGGTATTTTAACATTTTTCTATAATACAATATATTTTTCATACACCATATGATATGGGGAATTAACTAGAGAAGACTTAATTCTAGTCCTATCAGATCACAATGCAAAATTTAAAACATTATGCCCATCCCTAGGATTATTTTCCAAGACCTTATTAATTACATCCAACAAATTATTATTTATTGATTTAACTAAACCATTACATTATAGATTATATTTGAATGAGAATTTGATAATTAACGAATTATCATATGCCCTCTAAGTAAATTTTAATGAGGAAAAACCAAGACCTTTATCACATACCATAAAAATGTCATACCAAACTTTGTAATGATGTGTTCCTCAAGGAAGTTGATCACCACATTAATTTTACAATTCTTAAATCCTAAGATTTGATAAAATGGGTAAAATAGTTATTTTTTATGAGGATGAACTTGTGTCAAACTAGGAAATTAGTATTTATGGATCCCACAAAGTCTAATTCCCATTTTTTGAATTACTTAATCTCTATGACAGGTTTCAATGGCATTGTTGGCATGTATTTTCTAAGCCAAAAAACATAGTAGGTATGATAGGCCTAGAATGGGAATGTGAATTGTTAAAAATATGTGGCCATTCATATCCTGCTCTAAGTATTTGGTGGGATGTGTCACTACAAAAACCATGGCCTAATCCATACTTATCATGTAAGGTTTTAAGTACTTCAACCACTTCTTTATTTATACACTTTGAATATATGCCTTCATGATTTATTCTATATAGTATACTTGATTTGATCATGAATTGGATGATTTTTAGGTGAAATGATCTTCTTTGAAATGATTCTAAATTATTGTTCAATAATTAATAGGCTATGTCCTGATATCAACCATCATTTTTTATGTTTTACATTATATACTACAAGAAAATAGTTTTTAGATCCACCTATGTAATTTTTTTGTTGATCCCTTGGCCTCTAATAATATTCATTAGTTAAATATATGGATCAAACTCCTATTTAATGGTCACCCATTTTACACATAATTTTACCAACTCATTTGTATTAATATTACTTAAATAATTAGGTCATGCTAATGATGAATACTTTAATGCATATGATGTAATGTTTAAAATTTTTAATGAATTTGATCAATGTAAAATCTTGCTTATCAATTGTTTAATATCTTATTTCAATATTAATGAGTGGGGAGATCAAGAATGAGATAATTTTATCATCTCTATCTTCCCTTTTTTGAGTAAAGACTACAACATTTTAATTATTTGAGCAAAAGGATTAAATGTAGAATGGATACATGTAATCTAGACTTATGAGCACTATTTTTTTCACAATTGACTTCTTTATCTCAATGAAAATTACTTGTGCCTTAGGGGTATAGTAAATATTGGCATATTTATTGACCATGTTATTCAATGGTTGGACTATCTTTGAAAATCTTGATATGAACTTTATTACAAAGTTGATCTTTCTAAAGAATGGATTTAGTTCCCTTTTACTTCCAAGTAATTAGATATCAAAATTGATTTAGATCTCTTAGGGTCTATTAAAATTCCTTGTTTAGAGATGATGTGGCCTAATATCTTTCTTTTAGTTACACTAAATATACATTTCTTTGGGTTTAAAGACATACCATGCTCTCTACATATTTCTAAAACCATCCTTATGTCTTTTACATGGCTAGATCAGTCCTTAGAAATTATAGTCAGGTCATCCATGTAGATGACAATGCATTTTATAATTATATCCTTGAAGGAAATGTCCATGGCATGTTATAAAGTATCACCCACATTGATTAGGCTAAATTACATTCTCTTGTATGTGAATTTTTCCCACTTCATTGTAAATTATATCTCAAATTTGTATTCATAATTAGCCATCACATGATTTTATATTTTTATCCATATAATAATGATAACATTGGGGATACATTCACTATCTATAAGACTTCATCTATAAAAGGTAGTGGATAATTGTCTTTATCTAAAGATTTATTAAATATTATAAAATATACAAATGGTCAAATATATCTATTATTATTTTGAGCTAGCACTAAGTTATCCACCTAGGTGGAGTGCTTACTAGGAAAGATGATCTTTTTTTATAGTAGTGTTTGTAGTTATTTGAGTATCAAACATTCTAATAATGGATTGAATGGTATTTATGTTTTGTATAAATGTTTGAATCATGTCCTGAGAGGGATGATATGAGTAAATATGGAAGTTTTAAACACCTTGAAATCATTATCTTTCCATGAAATGATGTCTCTGAAGTATTTTATAGATTATGACAATCTCTATATATATTTCTTGGTGCAAATTGTTCGTAAGAGCACATGTTTCATCTTTCTTATATTTCCTAGATCATAATACTCTTGGGGTATAGCTTTGGTAGGTTATTTCATCTTTCTCACCATGAAAATTTATGTCAAATAAGCTCTATAATGAGACAATACCTTTTGGTATGGTATTAGTTCTCATATTGATCACTCCTTCCTGATCTAGTTCAAGTTATTCACTACCATTTTCATCTATTATCTATGATTTAAGTTCAAGTGATAATCATAATTTAAGACTTTGAATTTACTAACATTATCAATAATGGAAGGATTAGATACTAACTCCACTAAGAACCTCTTTATCTTAGATTTAGTAATTGGTTACAAGTTGTTCATAGATATTTTTGATGTGTCTACGGTGTAGTTTCTTCTATGGGGAAATGTCTAAATGTTGAATGCACTAGAATATTTAATTAAGTTTCACACTAAGATATGATATGTAGAGATACAATTATCATTATAGGAATTCTATATTCTCACTTATTTGACCATAATTTATAATCTCTAATCACCATTAAAATCTTAACTATATTCTTTAGTGTGAACTAGAGGCCATGAACCAATGATTTTTAGTTACATTATTCATGAATGAAAATTATAGTCAAAAGGCTAAAAAATATTATTTTCCTCTTGCATTCATGAGTTCAATTCTAGAACCACACCCACCTACTAAATTGGAGCTATCAAACTTTAGATTCCATATGTGATATTTGGTTATGCACATTAGACTTTAGAAGGTGGATGTTATAGCTATGTCGACTTATTTATTTTCTTCCTTAGTTTATAACATGGATATACCTTGATATTAGATTGAAAATAACCTTCTATTTTGATCCTCAGTAATAGAGTTAGGTCTTGAGCTACTAATAATGGAAATATTATCTACCTATAAGAGTTCATTCTCTTATTTATCACCTATACAACCATGCTTGAATTTATAATAGGATAAGTTAGTAACATGAAATAAAATCACTTTAGGTGAACATAAGATGTCTTCATCATCTAATTGATCTAATTATTTTAATTTAATTCTATCATATATAGAGAGTATGTTAGTGTATAACTTCCCATAAGATTCCACTTCATTCTCAAGTTCTTACACCCCTAGTTTTTAATCCTCATATAAGATCTCATTGGTATTATTGTACTTAATGATCATGTGAGACCTCTTGAGTTCTCTCTCAATCTTGATCTAATTTTGCATGCCTTCCCATGGAAGTCACATGTGGGAAAAATTAGTGGCCATATGCATGTTGATTGTTCTAGACCAATCTATATTGAGAAGCATCCCATAGGCTTTAGGTGTATACACCACTTGGATGTAAATGGACTAATGTATCCTTGGATAAAAATATATCTACATATGAATGTGATTGATTTCACAAATCACCTTGACCTATAACTTATATAGGTAAATTTTTTTTCTATTTTACTTAGTAAAATTCAAATATCTACTAGAAAATTGTATAAGGCATCACATATCTCAAAGAACCTAAATATACCAAAAAACTATGTAATTTTTTGCTATAAAATTAAAATTTTAATAGAAAAGGAAGATTTTCTATTTTCTTCTTAAAGATATCCACATGAGCATAATCAACATTATTGTATTCCTTACCCTTGGGAGTAGACCATTATTTTAATAACAGTTCCTTTTGGTTAGACATATAGAGCAAATATAAAAAATTGATATGTTGGCCTTAGTTTTCTTTAGGTCTTCAACAATGTTGTATCCTAATCTATTTTGTTCTTATGGATAATCAAATTGTGTGGGTTCATAAATTTTTTTAGGTTAGTAAGAGGTAGGAGGTATCAATTCCTTTATGTGGGAATGGATTATTTCTTGATTTTTCATTAGGTAGAACTTAAAGTTGTTCATATGAGTAGAGGTATTCAAAGGATTCTATAGCTTGCTCCTCAAATGATTATTATTTCCCCTTTATAATTGTTTGAAATCATAGACTTGTTATAGTTTTTTTTCTAGTTCGTTATCACTCTCACATGGAAAATCATAAGTTTATAAGATCATAACAATATTAAGGTTATCTCCATTTGGGTTTGGGTTATTATTGTTAGGTATAGGCACTATCTCAAGATTATCAATTTCCTTTTGGAAGATGTTTAAGGCCAATGTGAAATTAACATAATATGTCTTAGCATGATCAACTATGTTTTCTAATCCACACCAAGTGGGAAAGGATAAATCTTACTTATTCACTAAGTTTGAGGCACTTTTTTTGTTTTGATTAGTGTTCTTAAGAGGACTAGGCACATTTCCATTATTAGGCCTAGTGTTCCATTGCCTATTAGTTCTCTAAAATTTCTAGTTCTTTTTTTGATATGGGTTATTTGAATTTTTATTTTTATTTTTAAGTAATTACCTCCATGAAATAACCATGTCATTGGTCAATATCTCAACCATCCACTACAATTTGGCTATCTCTAGGTTCACATTAGCATTTTGAATGTTTTCCATTTGGTGTAGCGGGCTAACCACATGTGCATAAACGTTTATAGATATATGGATAACCAAACTCACATGGTTATACATATTTTTAGGAGGCATTTAACTATTTAAAAATTAAGGGATACCTTGTTGGTTATTGTTATAAGCATCATAATCACCTAAACTAGGTATGGTATAAGTATTGTTATAGGCCGCAAGAAATTTTTTTATTAGTAGGATGTAATAACACATGATTTTTAGAAACATAGGGAGAATTTTTAGGAATTTGGTTCAATTTCATTAAATTATAGAATAGATTTATACTTTATTACATATCCCTAGTATTAGATTCATTAGAGGAGTGTTATACATAAGGGATTGTTTGATCAAAGGGACCTAGTTGTATAAATATGTCTTTTCCTAAAGAGGGTAAGGAACTAGTTCTATACCTTGAGGCACCATATATTACTTAACAACATTGAGGAACCATATATGTGTATAGATCCTTCAAAATCTTATATATCTTGTATAAATAAGCATTGAAAATTATCATGGGAGTATTAGGTTCCCTATGCATAGATGCAAATTGATGGTATAATATAGTAGGGTCTATTGATATCCTAAAATGGTTAAATAATACAATTTCAATATTATCTCTACAAGTGATGTACCCATCTAGGATACCTAGATACTAACCATATGATAAATCATATATGTTATAGGGGAAAAATATATAGGCCACATATTCATGTTGAAAATGAGTTTTTATCAAGGTATCCTTTAAGGATTGTATATGTTCTTCTAATGTTATGACCCCACCATGAACATATCTTGGAAAAAAAATTGGTTTTTTGGGGAGGTCATGTACAAGTCCTAAAATATTCATAGGAAAATAACCTCCTTCTAAATAGGAATTATTATCCATTTGTGAGATTTGAGGGATAATTAAATGGTTTAAGAAAGGAAAACTAGTAGTAGGAGAGCTAATGGCTAAATAAATTTGTCTAGTTTTTGACTTTCCTTTATTATTTATAGTTATCCTTTATACTAAGAGGTGTAATATCTCAAATTCACCCTCAATTTACTTTGACCATGTAATAATTATTAAATTTTATAATTTTATCAACCTATAACATTTATTTGTAAGCAAATCCTACAAAATGTCAAACTTAATCAATCTTGAATATCAAAGAACATTCTAGTCATGTACTCATTTTAACCTCATCTATATTGATATGTGGTTTAAAAATAATAGTTTAAAAGTATAATGGGAGGCTCAAAAAGTGATGAGCCACTTCCAACTCTACTAAAAATAAGGTTTGGTAACTTACCCATGGTCTATGTCTACCAAGTCATGGAAAACCATATACCTCACTTGGTCAATGCAAGTTATTCCATACAAGGGGCCTATTTAGAACACACTAAAATTATTATGAAATAAAATTATACTAGGTGATAATCATATCATTCATATTTAACAATGATTTTCTCATTAAATAGTTTTTAATTTTAATCCATTAAATTCAATAATACATTAAAAAAGATAATTAGAGTTCATGTAATCCAAAAGAAACTTTAAAGCATTGATTTTAAATGGACTACTATAAAACTAAGATAATAGGTTGGAGAAAATATAAAAAGATAAAGGGTAGGTTAAAAGAGAAATCAAAATGATCATATATTATAATGCAGATCAATATGGTTCATTCAATAAGATAAATACCACATAACCACTCTTATGTCTAACTAATATTCACATAGTGATGAAAAAAGATGGTATTAAATTATAAGGAAACTAGAATATGGAAAAAGAGGAATAAAACCACCATATCCATGTGAGGTAAATATATATTATCTTCACACCATTTCAATTTATATATGAAACTTGGAAGTAATAATGTTTTGGATTCATCTTTTTCAGTCTAAACAATAGAAATATATCTTAGAATTAAATAATTTAGAAAATAATAAATTACCTTACAAAAAACAAGAAATACAAGAAATGAAAGGGCTTGAATCTTTTAGTCTAGCCTCAAATTTTAAATCAATCAACCCTTAATAAAATGCAAAATTGATCTTATATATGAAATATTAAACTATGGAGCCACAAATTCAATGTACTAATGGGTAGTCATGATAGCTCAAAGAATTGGGTCCACCTGAGTCCAACTCAATTTCCATTCAAACTATGATCAATATAAGGGGACATGTTGATTAAATCTGAAATGAAATATATGCAGAAAAATGTCACTAAGATCTTTCTAGGATAGCCATTTGGCTGCATATTATGTAGTTGGAGACCACACCTCTTTTAGGCAAATTTTATCTTTTTCCATCTTTATTTTATCCCAAAGTACATGACACTACTATTCAAACCCATGATCTAATTTATACATAATTTCATGTTTATTATATTGAAATTATACTAGTCAAAACCTAAATACATAGACTTTATTGAACCCACAATCCAATTTTAGACTTGGATGGTCTTGACAAGCAAGATGATTACCAAAATCAAGATCAAAATATTATCATGGAAATCCATGCATCCTCCTTAGGAAGGTCATGCCACATATCCAATTAGCATTATGTATGAAATTTAGTGTGTAGTTATACATTATGTATGTGTTATATGGTTTCCACATTATCTTACATTGGTAGGCTAAGGACCCAGATTCCTTTGAATTTTTCCTTGACAAGATGAAATAAAACTTTGACAAGTGGAAAGATCTTATTTATTTATAGCTTCGGTGTTTATTTATTATGCATCAACTTATCTAGTGATCTAATATTATAACATGTGGACTCATCCTAGCCACATGGATCTTTTTTTATTACTTTAACTATGATGACCATACTAAGGGTGCAAGTAAATGGGATATTACCAAGTGGTACCATACTATTTAAAATGAGGATTACTAGTTTTCTAGATGATTTCAGACTACTTACAAACCATGATGAAGCAGTTAAATGAGATGAATACACATGGCTATATTTTGTTTATTTGGGGACTTTAAAAACCTAAAAAAATTACTAAGTCTAAAATGTAGCGAAGAAGTGAATAGTTAAGAAGTGGTAGCTCCATGCTCACCCAAGGCCTATAAGAAAAGAAAATAGTCACTAGTCTCCTTTTGAAATTTTATTTTATAATATCAAAGTCAAAAGTTCTAAATAAAGGAAAGGGGTGAACAAATAAAGATTCCTTTGTGATAAAAGATAAGGTAAAATTAGCCCATTACAAAAAATAATGACTCAGTCTAATGATCAAACAATATAATAATTAACCATTTTAGTTTAATATGAAGTAAAGATAGAAAAATATAGAGGGTAAAACAACCCAAATTCCCAAATCCTATAACCAATTTGATCCAAAATGTTTACAAGGTGACTAAACACAAAATATGTAAAAATATAAACCTTTAGCCAATTAACCTAAAAGGTATTCATATTTGACCAAATTTCTCAAAATAGGTAAAATAAACAAGAGTAAACTCAAAATCAAGTAGATAATTTTTAGAAGTCCAAGCTTAGGTTTTTTTGAAATAAAAAATAAAAGAAATTAAAATAGGCTTAAATTGACCAATACTCAATAGTTTTAAGCAAATTTAAACATTTGGCTCAAAGGAAAATTATTTTAAGTGTTGAAAGCCTAGACTAACATTATATTTACACTCTACGTTACTGAGAAGATGTATGCATGTAATCTTAGTGGTAGGATCATTCCACGTGAAAACATCTCACTCACCCATTACAAAATTGGGGTCCAATGTCACTACTCACTTTTATGGTCTTAGTTCCCCAAGATCATGACACTTGTCATGATCTCATTCATATGAATCCTCATTAAAGGCTTAGATATATATTGACCACCCTCAAATATCAAGGGAAAAAGGATCATGCCACTTGTCAGCATCTCATTCACATGGGTACTTAGATATAGATTGTAAGTGTAGGGATTACACCAAAGATACATTGAAGTGATATTAACCACATGGCATAATATTGTTCAATTATAATCTATGGGGTTAGGCTTAAGGATCTAGATACTACCATGAAGTGAGGTAGATAGATGTAAACAAATAGCTACATATCACTCACCTAGGGCTTGAAATACTTGTAATAAAGACCAAAAGGGTTGGGATCTATGGGGAATAAAAATACTAACACATAGAGACATCTTTCTCATCTAGGATCCTAAGGCCATATGAGGTAAAATATCTAGTATGATTTAAAATTTTAAATATAAATGACTAAATAGAGAACCAAAAGGAAAAATCAAAATGCAAAAAGATTTAGAAAAAATAAATAGGTAATTCCAAATTTAAAGATAAATTATTCCATTCAAAGATAAAAATGACTAATTTCAAATAATAATAAATATAAAAACTTAGACAATTTTAAATCAAAATGAAGCACATTGGCCTAGAAAATCCCTAAATAATATCATATAAATAACAAAAATCCAAGGCCCTATTTTAATTTTTATGGTTTTGATAGGATAAAAGACCATATTTAAGCTCTATGGATGCTAATAAAGATATTAGTGTGCCATTTATTTGTAGGTCTCAACTACATGTAAACTCCTCACATAGTCACTATATGACTTCACATCCAACTATGTGTTTTGTTATGTGGCTTTAGTGAGGTGAGATGTGACACTTGGTAGCATCTCACTCACATGGGACTTGAATACATGGTTAAATTAGATTAAATATCCTATGTATGTGGTGAAATGATATTTCACAATGTTCTATCATCCCATTCATCAAAAAGCTCATATGTATGGGCATGAGGATCTAGGTGCCTTAATGAAGTGTGGGATCTGAGTCATGAAAGTTGGAAAAATATTAGGTATTCAAGAGGTTAGATACCTAGCTTGAAAGTTTTAAAGGCCTAGGGAAGTGATAAATTGGGATCATGACATATGTCCTTATCCTATTCACCTGGGAGATATTAAAAAAGTTACTAAGTTTGAAAAGGTCACGAGGAAGTAAGAGAGTGATAAGTGGCAATGTCTCACTTGTCTGAGGCCTACACAAAATGGAAATTTATATTAGTCCTTCTAATTTGAATTAAAATGACTAATTAATAATCCAATAGGAATTCAAAAGGGAAATAAATAATTGAATGGAAATAATATTTTTTTCATATATAAGGCTAATTTTGCCCATTAAATAGAAAGTGGCTAAGTAAAAAACATGAAACCATATAAATACTTAGTCTTTTTAATTTGATAAAAAACATAAATATACCAAAATAAGACAAATTTAGAAGAAAGAACTAGTCCAATTTTCTCAACTTTCATCTAATTTAATCTAAAATTAATTAAAGTGGAAAAGTATTAAAGTGAAGTGATGCAAACAACCAGTCAATATAATTAAAAGGAAGCAATAATAGACCAAAGTGTTTAGGTAAAATATGTAAAAACTATGGAAAATAGTCAGATAATTTATATAAATCTAAGGTAAAATGGCCTAAAATAGAAAATTTATTACATTTCAAAACATGATTTTATATAAACCAAGACTTATTAGATTTTGGAAAAATTTAGATGATACAATCAATGAAGTCTCAAATGCAAATACCTTATAGACCAAGTTAATATAATGAACATTTCAAGATTAAACTTGGTTATAAAAATAAAACAAGAGTAAATTATAGATTTTAGCATCCCAAGGGATTGTTTTAAATCAGATCAACAAATCAAATAGGCCAAGGCCACCAATTCTAATAAAGCACAATATTAAAATCTAAATAAAAAAGAGGTTTCATGATTTCATGATGAAATTAGGGCATGTTGTGCAACAATAACACCTAAACATTAAAATTTCACATAAGGATAAGGTTATCACATCTAAAGAACACAACAATCCATTGAATGTTATACATCAAAATTTTAGAGTTATTAACCTTAATAAATGTGTTCATACCACTACTACCACTTTTATTATTCTTATATCTACACATATGGGTACAAAAGTGATTCTCATTTATAGTTTAGGACAAATAAAATCTTATTATAAGAGTACACTCCCTATTTATATATAATATAATTATGTACATCCTATTATTGTTACTTATTTGTCATCATCATCCACATCTACTACATAATCCCTCATGTAT